>JAJJMA010239391.1:0-21550 GCA_023529015.1 Papaver nudicaule
GAGTTGGTCTCTGCTACATCCCAGACCGAAGTCTTATAGTAGGCTAGCGTTTGTAGTCAGTTTGTACTGGGCGGTGTTCAAAACTGGACGAGGTCCCGAGGTTTTTCTGCAAGGCAGTTTCCTCGTTAAAAAACGTTTGGTGTCTTGTGTGCTTTACTTTCCGCATTATAACTCTGATTTATAATTAAGCACCAAGTAGTACGTTATTACCTAACTGTTGAGATTACTCCAGTTAGAGGTTTGGATATTGATTTTTGAGATCGTCCAAACTCTTTACCATAAGACTCACGAGCCAAAACGAAAAGTTGGTAGTATTTCGGTACCCCTTCTTTTTCAGTTGGTATCAGAGCGGGTTAACACACTAAAGACGTAATTGTCTGTGTTTAACTAGGCTTGTGAGTCATGGACCAAAGCGTAAGAGCTTGTAACGTACCACCAAAGTTCGATGGCACAAACTACCTATGGTGGAAGACTGCAATGACTTCGTTTTTGCAAGCCCGAGACTTCAAAACTTGGGTTTATGTCATGAAGGAATATGTACCTCCTACAGTTGTAGTTGATGGTCAAATTGTTCCTAAAGACATAGCGGTTTATGATGAAGTGGAAACACTCGCCGCTAAGCAAAACTATGATGGACTTAATGCTATCATTCATGCAGTTACACCTGATCTATTCCATCACATAGCTACATGTGAAACCTCCCACGAGGCATGGAAAAGATTAAGGAATGTGTTCGAAGGTAATACAGCAGAGAAAGAAGCTAGACTTCAAAATCTGATGTCCGACTGGGAAAACCTTCGAATGCTTGAGGATGATACCTTTGAAGATTTTAATCACAAATTGTCTGAAATAGTCAATGCCTGTCACACTTATGGTAAAACTATTCCGGAAAGGGACATTGTGAGTAAAATTCTGAGGTCGTTACCATCAAGGTACGAATCCAAAAAGCATGCCATCCAAGAAAAACATGGCTTAGATATAACAAGAAGTGACCTTATTGCCAAACTGAAAATCTTTGATCATGAGAAATCTGGTCAACAGAATACAGTAGGCCTAAAAGCCATGGAAACAGACTCATCTCACGAGACAGATGATGAAGAGAATGAGTTATCATTATTCCTTCAACGGGTGAGAAGAGTTCTGAGAGGTAGGAAAAGGCACAATAACCTACCCAAAACAAAAGGCAAAGATTGGGATAATGGCGAACCACAATGTTTCAAATGTCTTGGATTCGGTCACATGTCTCCCGAATGTCCAAATAAAGACTATTGTGGAAAGGTCAAAGCTTTTGATGCTACACAAAAGCAAACTCCCGTAAAAGAGAATGTTAAAAACATGACTCTCTTTGCTGTACATCAGGAAAGGTCCCCACCCAGTTCTGGTGATGAGAATTCTGTAATGAGTTCTTCGGCTCTAACAGACAACAGGTATTTAGTTACCAAGTTACTTGAAGAAAAATGTCGAATTCTTGAAAGAGAAAAGGAAGAACTCAGTAGAAAACTTTCTTCGACACTTCGTAGAGTACAGTTGTTGGAAGGAGACAAACAACGGGATTCAGATCTTCTCAAAAAATTGAGTCAAGGCATTAACTCACAATGTCTTAAGATCAAGAAACCCAACCTGGAAAAGAAGAAATCTTCTCAGACAAAATCTAAGTCTGATACTTCTAAGAAGTTAAAGCCAGGAAGAAGTAACTCTCCGCAGAAATGTGGTAGAAATACTCATAAAGCACATTCATCCAGTTTTAAAGAATGTGACCGTGAGAGAAAATCAGGTAAAGGTCATCCTGATAAAACTCATGGAAAAAGGGTTGAACGACAACCTGAAAGAAGAGATTCTTTCAAAAAACCGGTGCAGGTATGGGTTGAAAAAGGAAAGAAGGAAACTGGTCCTTACTATCCTATGAATCAAAGAGCTAGTAAAAGCCCATATCAAAACTCCCATCACTCTAAGTGTGATTTAGGAGGAAAATTGAGAGGTAAAGGTGCAAAATCAAGTAACATTGATAACACCTTGAAAAATAGCAGAAAAAGAAAGAAACTGATATCCTTGTCACCAAGGACTTCAGTATCCTCTTCTCACTAAGATCCTAAGAGCAGTTCTGTTGTTAAGTTAATCCTGATAACAACAGAGATACTGCCTAAGGATTTAGGGAGACTGCAAAGGAAATATCAGACAGAAACTCTGTCAGATTGACTTTCGGTTCCCGAACCGGTCGGGAAAATTTCTGCGACTCTAAAGTCCTGTTTGATGTTTATCTTAAAGGAGAGATTTTATCTCATGAAAAACCTTTTGTCCAATCCTTTAAATCTCTGAATTGAGGTTAAAGATATTACATCAAGATGACAGACTCTGGAGGAAAAAGGGAAGAAACATGGACAATCATCTTTCCAAATAAGAAGATTCGCATAGAATCATCTGATAATGAAGCCAGTCCTTCTTCTGTACAGGATCTTGCAACTACAGAAGGAAAGGAAATTCATCTTGACAAAAAGATGGATGAAGTACTTGAACAACTCAAGAACTTAACTGGTGAGATGGGTACTCTTACAAATCATGTGAATACTAGCCTCCATGATCTGATTAAAAGAGTTGGAACCATTGAAGAACAACTTGGCATCTTGGTTAACTCAAGTAATAAGTCTGTTCTCTCAATCAGAGTTGGTTCCTTGTGAGAACTTGTTCTTACTTTTGCCTAAGGAATTTAAGACTAAATCTGTTTAGTAGTTTGCCATTCATGCTTTTTAGAGTTTTTTCAAGCATGTACTACTTTATTTCATTAATAAAAGTTCTTTTTAGATGTTATTAATGATATTTGCAATATTTGATTTGTTTACCTCAATCTTATTGCAAAGCATAAGCTTTTTCCATTGCTTCGGTAGTGATGTAAAGCTATGTCTATTTTACAAAAGTTATGCTTATTCCATTACTTCGGTAGTGATGCAAAGAAACTTTTGATTATATGGTTTTTAGGGTTTTCTCAAACTCATAATCATATAACTCTCTTTCCAATATTGGCCAAGGTAAAGAGAGTATCAACAAGACAAACACTGGATAACATTCAATTGTTCTTGTCCAAGTTAGTCTTTGTTAGTTGTTCTATTGAATAACACCACATGGGGGAGAGTTCTTTTTGAACTTGCGCTTAATAACAAATCTTTTTGGGGAGCGTGGATGTGGAATATTGGGAGAAAGTGTATCTTTATTTCTCCAACAGATGAGAACTCAGGTATCTAGTTGTCCAGATTACCTAAGTATACCATCTTTTTACTTGATATGTGTGTTTTTGGCTTCGCCTATTCCTATAGGTGTGTGAAACCCTAGTTTCCATCTACTTTGTCATATTTTTGTGACAAATAGGGGGAGAATACATATGGTTCTTACTCCTTTTTGGTTGCATTCTCATGCATAACCATAGGGGGAGAACACATCATATGCTTACTTGTTGTGCTTTTCTTAAAGTATCAAGTAAGGGGGAGTAACTAAAGCTGAGATCATGCTTCGTATCAAGAATGAGTAGAATCACTTTAGAAGTTCTGATACACCAACTTCAAAGTTTGCTCAGATTCTTACTCTTACGCACAAACAACATGTGGGATGAGCATACCAAACCCACGTAAGCCTAAGCATACCTTTATGGTTGTTTGAGCTGGATATGTTGTGACTGCTGACTACGGATTCATCAACAGGAGTTTAATGAACACATCAAGACTCAAAGGAGAAGTTGAAGAATTCAAGAAATCAAGAACTACATTTGGTTAGTACTTCATTGTATATTATTTGAATCCATATGTAAATTGATTTTGTCACTAAAATTGACAAAGGGGGAGATTGTTAGGGCATTGTCCGGTCAAACCCACTAGCGTTGGTATGTCAAGCTAGTTGTCAGTTTTAGGTGTCAAAATTCAATTCTTGATTTAGCCTACTAGAGTTTAGATTTCGGAAATGGGATATAGACAGAGTAGTAGAGACCTTGAAGACGAAGACTGTGAAGACAAAGAAGACATCAATTATTCTTCATCGACAAAAGGTTAGTAGGAGTTATGACTTTACGGAAATTCTTCTATTTCTACTTTCTCTAATCTTTCGAAATATAGTCGACTACTTTAGTAGTAATGTAGCGATTGAGATCGTGTTCTTGTGTAACATGGCTTTATGTCATGACCAGTATTTGATCCCACGAATACTGTGAATCAAGAACGTATGAGATTGATTCGATGCCATATGTCCATTGCAATAGTTTGCTTGCAAACTGTTATGTTGGATATGGATGAATCTAAGGAGTGCTCTTGAGCAAAAGAGCCTGTGGATCCTAGCTGAGGACGTTCTCACGTCTAAGTTCTGGCTCAGCCCAGTTCTTCCAGCAAAGACCGAGTTTGACCAAGTTTGACCAGCAGGCGGTTCCCGAACCGGTTTGCGTACCAGAAGCTGAAAATCTCCTGTGTCGCATTAGTTCCCGTACCTGATCTATCAGTACGTGAACCTGACACGGAGAGTTTTCTGGTAGGTCGAATTAAGAGTTTTATTCTTTTAGAATTTCACTCTGGGTCAAATTCCAACTCCTTTATCTCTTAGATGGACTTGTGTAAAACATAAATACCTTTTGTGTTCCATCTAACGATCCTCAATGAGTCAATAAGATAAGATTATCTCTGGTCTGTTGGATTCCTATCTTGAAGTGTTTTTGAGCCAACAAAACACTTGGCAGATAAATCTAAAAAGGAATTTCAATTGAGATTAATCTGTATTACTTGGTTGGCAAGTTTAGGGTTTCCTTAACTTGTGGGACAAGTAATTGATTGCTTAATTCCAAAGCAACCTATCTTATTGAGTGCTATAAATAGAGGTGTCTACGGACAGATACCGCAAGCATCAAGCATACGTGAAGGTCCTCAGGGAAAGTAGCATAAACTCTTTTCACTTCGGTGAAAGCTTGTTGTGGTATAGTCATCCTCTATAGGTTGCAGCTCCTCTGGGAACTCCCTACGACTATAAAGACTTCCTTTGAGAGTTGGGAAGCACAGGTAGATTGATCCCTCAGCGGTTGATCAGAATCACCTGTAACCTCAGTAACCTATCCTAGTTCTTGTCTATTCTAAAGTCCGTCTCTTCTGCTATACGGCTATTCAAGAACTAGTTAAGTTACGTAAAGGTTGGAAAGGTAGCAACGCACGGCTGCACTCGGTGTTGTAAGACCTAGTTGGCTCCAGTTATACAAGTTCCCTAAGTGGTTCTTCATCTATAACTGAGGTAGATACAGATTGGGCATTGCGAAGTTGGTTTGCGTGTCAGCCCCGATTTGTGAAGTAGACTTCCGTATGACCTGGATTTGACAATCCGAAGGAAGTCATCTTTTTATGGTAAACTGATAGAGGACAGTTACACCATAAGTCAACAGTTTTGGTTTAAAACCCAGTATTGCTGACAAAAGCCTTTGGCATCGGTCAAAGCAACTCCTAGGCCTGTAACGGACGTCAGCTAGGGGAATCAAGTGCGTGACGATCTGTGGGGGATCCAGAGACGTAAGGAAGGCGACAGTAGCCAATTCGCTTGGAGGGCTTGAGTTGGTCTCTGCTACATCCCAGACCGAAGTCTTATAGTAGGCTAGAGTTTGTAGTCAGTTTGTACTGGGCGGTGTTCAAAACTGGACGAGGTCCCGAGGTTTTTCTGCAAGGCAGTTTCCTCGTTAAAAAAATGTTTGGTGTCTTGTGTGCTTTTACTTTCCGCATTATAACTCTGATTTATAATTAAAGCACCAAGTAGTACGTTATTACCTAACTGTCGAGATCACTCCAGTTAGAGGTTTGGATATTGATTTTTGAGATCGTCCAAACTCTTTACCATAAGACTCACGAGCCAAAACGAAAAGTTGGTAGTATTTCGGTACCCCTTCTTTTTCACCAGTTGTATAAGTTTCTTAAGTGATTCTTTTTACAGCTGAGGTAGAGACAAGTTGGGCGTAGTTTACTCGGTTTACTTGTCATCCCCCGCTTGTAAGTAGATTTCCGTATGACCTGGAGTAATCCGAAGGAAGTCACTTTGTGTATGTCAAACTGAAGAGGACAGTTCAAACATACAGTCGATAGTTAAGGTTGCAAAGCCTAAATTGTTGACACAAGCCTTTAACAGCGGTTAAAGCAACTCCTAGGCCTGTAAAGGACGTCAGCTAGGGGAATCAAGTGTGTGACGATCTGTGGGGGATCTAAAGACGTAAGGAGTGCGACAATAACCAATTCGCTTGGAGGGCTGGAGTTGGTCTCTGCTACATCTCAGACCGAAGTCTTATAGTAGGCTAGTGTTTGTAGTCAGTTTGTACTGGGCGGTGTTCAATCTGGACGAGGTCGCTAGGTTTTTCTACAGGTCGTAGTTTCCTCGTTAAAAAAATCTCTGGTGTTTTGTGTGCTTTACTTTTTGCATTATATTATCTGACTTTATAATTAAAGCAAACAGAAGAAGTACGTTATTCTTAACCTGACGTTAATTTCCGATCTTGAACAAAGGTTTACAAAGACTTGTCTTTGTAGGAATTGATCACTTGTGATCACAACTCAGGTTACACCAGATCTGGATATTGATTTTTGAGATCGTCCAGATCTGACCATAAGTCTCACGAGCCCAAACGAAAAGTTGGTTGTATTTCGGTACCCCTGCTTTTTCAATTGGTATCAGAGCCGGTGAACACATTAAAGACGTAACTGTCTGTGTTTATCGCGACTTGTGATCTATGGACCAAAGCGTTAGAGCTTGTAACGTACCACCAAAGTTTGATGGCACAAACTACCTATGGTGGAAGACTGCAATGACTTCGTTTTTGCAAGCCCGAGACTTCAAACTTGGGTTTACGTCTACAAGGGATATACACCACCGAATGTTGAAGCTAATGGTGTATCTGTCCTCAAAGACATAGCGGATTATAATGATGTGGAAACACTCGCCGCCAAGCAAAACTATGATGGGCTTAATGCTATCATTCATGTAGTTACATATGATCTTTTCCGTCACGTGGCTACATGTGAAACCTCTCACGAGGCTTGGAATAGATTAAGGAACGTATTCGAAGGGAATTCAGCATAAAAAGAAGCTAGACTTCAAAACCTCCTATCTGACTGGGAAAACCTTCGAATGCTTGAGGATGATACCTTTGAAGAATTTAACCACAAATTGTCTGAGATAGTGAATGCCTGTCACGCCTTAGGTAAAGCTATTCCGGAAAGGGACATTGTGAGTAAAATTCGGAGGTCATTACCCTCAAGATACGAATCCAAAAATCATGCCATCCAAGAGATGCACGGCTTAGACATAACAAAAAGTGACCTTGTTGCCAAGCTGAAAATATTTGATCATGAAAGACAATCTGGTCAAAAGAATACAGTTGGCCTGAAAGCCATGAAAACAGACTCATCTCATGAGACAGATAATGAAGATAATGACCTTGCGTTATTTATTCAAAAGGTGAGAAGAGTTCTGAGAGGTAGAAAAAGGAGGTACAACAATCTACCTCAATCAAAAAGCAAAGATTGGGATAATGACGATGAACCACAATGCTTCAAATGTCTTGGATTCGGTCACATGTCTCTCGAATGTCCAAATAAAGACTATTGTGGAAAAGTCAAAGCTTTTGATGCTATTCAAAAGTAGAATCCCGTAAAAGAGAATACTCAGAACATGACTTTCTTTGCTGTACATCAGGAAAGTCCCCCACCAAGTCCTGATAATAGGATTCAGTAATGAGTTCTGTGTCTCTGAAAAACAAAGGGTACTTGGTTACCAAGTTACTTGAAGAAAGATGTCGAATTCTTGAACAAGAAAAGGAAGAACTAAGTAGAAAACTTTCTTCGACTCTTCATCGAGTACAATTGTTAGAAAGAGATAAAAAATGGGATTCAGATCTCCTCAATAAATTGAGTGAAGGCATCATACCAAATGTCTTAAGATCAAGAAACCCAGCCTGGATAAGAAGAAATCTTCTCAGACAAGAACTATGTCTGATACTTCCAAGAAGTTAAAGCCAGGAAGGAGTAACTCTCTACAGAAAAGTGGCAGAAGTTCCCATAAAACACATTCATCCAGATTTAAAGAATGTGACCATGAGAGAAAAACAGGTAAAGGTCAGCCTGTAAAACCTCATGGAAAGCGGTTTGAACAACAACCTGAGAGAAGAAATTCTTTCAAAAAACCGGTACATGTATGGGTTGAGAAAGAAAAAAAGGAGTCTGGTACTTTTTATCCTGTTGTAGATGGTGAAAAATGAGAGAGGGACAAGATTGTCAAAACACTCTCGAAACCATGCCTTATTGAAGGCAATCGCCTATTCAGGCTCATCTCTATAGCTCGGAGTGCAACCCATTCCATGAGCCAAATAAACTCTCTGTGAGCTCTCTCTTATAACTCCGGTGGAGAGGGTAATATTATAGCGCAGTACTAACGATCTCACCAACATATTAAACCCATTGATCAGCTCAGAGCCAGACCTCGCTTGATGGTACACGGTGAAAGATCAACAGAGACGTATCCCCATGGATTTCCTCTTTAAATACGACTCAACACACGAGTCTTGGTGCAAACCTCGGAATATCGAAGCTCCAGGCCGGTCCGAGCTCTCTGAGAAGCATACACCAGCCTAAACAGGCCTAAGCGGACCCAATCCCAAATTCAGGATGGTCTAGCATACCATGGATAAACATGCCATGACCTCAAGTGTGTTGTAGCATAAGCACTCACACCACGACTAAGGCACAGGCTGCCCAAAGTCGAGCTTGGCCAGATGCCAAAGCCATAAACGCCACATAGCATGGCACTACAAACCATGGATTCGCAAGAAATCAGCCTTGGCCAAAAGGCCAAGGCCATGGCGCAATGCGTCACAAATTTACTTGACCTTGGACAAAGGCCAAGGCCATAACAAAAATAGCCGCAAAGCAGGCTAGTCCTTGGCCACAAGCCAGGGCCGTGGCGCCATACTCCATGGCGCCACAATAAACAAGCATTGGCCCAAGGCCGAAAATCGTGGCGCCACAATTCATGGCGCCACAACAAGATGGCCTAGGCCAAGGCCGTGGCGCCATACTCCATGGCGCCACAATAAACAAACATTGGCCCAAGGCCGAAAATCGTGGTGCCACAATTCATGGCGCCACAACAAGATGGCCTTGGCCAGAGGCCAAGGCCGTGGCGCCATGAGCCATGGCGCCTCCACGATTAGCGCCAAAGGCGCATCCTAAATGGCCAAAGGCCAAAAAACATGGCGCCATCATTCGTGGCGCCACAACAGGATGGCCTTGGCCAAAGGCCAAGGCCGTGGCGCCATGAACCATGGCGCCACCACGACAAGTGCCAAAGCGCAATCAAGCACTTGTGGCCTTGGCCAAAGACCAAGGCCACTCGACATCACACCATGTTGGTCACGACAATCAGTCGTACAGCCCAACTCAACTCAACTACGCAATAGCCGCGTACTACTCACTCGAGATATCAAAACATCACACGGGGGGATAACTTTAGGGGTATTGGTCTGGCGGTCTACGGCAGTTGAAAGAAACTGATGGAGATAGTGGGCAGTTACGAGAAGATGGCACGAGTGGGCATGTTCCACACAACTCAGGCAGTTACGGAAACCAACGCATGTCCTCCACTCCTCCACTCTTCCACGACGTCCACCTTCTCTGTCGAGAGATCAGGGTGAGTTCAAACTATAAATAGAGGCTTCCTCTATCTTCCAAGGCAGAACGTTCAGAACAACTAGAACACTGAGAACATCCAGAAAACACATAGAGCCTCAGAGAAAATACCTGAGAATCTAAACTCGTTCTAGTCCTTGGAGATTTCCAGTCGACTTCACGACGAAAATCTTGAACTCAAACGCCCAAAAACTCACCTTCAACCTGATCTCAAGTTTCTTCGTTGTTTCCCTCCCTAGACCAACCTCTATCCTCTCTGTGACCGAAGCAAGGTGGGAACGACCATCCTTGGTTTAGGCTTGCCTTGTTCGACTTTGATCTCCGAGCACTACGAAAGTACCCAGAGACGGTACACTTGTTTTTGCAGGTAAAAACACCTGTAAGAGCTAGTCAAATCCCATATCAAAACTCCTATCACACTAGATATGATACAGGAAGAAAACCGGGGAACAAAGGTACAAAATCAATTCCCATTGATAATACCTTGAAAGATAGCAGAAAACGAAAAAAAATTGATATCCTTGTCACCAAGGACTTCAGTATCCTCCTCTCACTAAATTTTTGTGCGCAGTTCTGTTGTTAAGTTAATCATGATAACAATAGAAACACTGCATAAGGATTTAGGGAGTCTGTAAAGGAGGAGATCAGACGGAAACTCTGTCAGATTTAAAGACCGTACGGTTCCCGAACCGCTCGGAAAGTTTCTGCTATTCCAGAATCTCGATTTATGTCTATCTTTAAAAGGAGAGATTTTATCTCCTGAAAACTCATGTCCAGTCCTTTAAATCTCTAAACTTGATATCAAAAGATTACATCAAGATGGTAGACTCTGGAGAAAAGAGGTAAGAAACCTGGACAATTATCTTCCCAAACAAGAAGATTCTTATAAAATCATCAGATAATGAAGCCAGCCATACTTCTGTGCAAGATCTTGTAGCTACAGAAAGGAAGGAAATTCATCTTGATAAAAGGATGGATGAAGTACTTGAACAACTCAAATACTTTGCTGGTGAGATGGGTACTCTTGCAAATCATGTGAATACTAGCCTCCATGATCTGATCAAAAGAGTTGAAACCATTAAAGAACAACTTGGAACCTTGATTACCTCAAGCAATAAGTCTGTTCTTTCAATCAGATGGGTTGATTCCTTGTGAGAACTTGTTCTTACTTTTGCCTAAGGAATATAAACTAGATCTGAAAGTAGTTTGCCTTTTCATGCTTTTTAGAGTTTTTCAAGCATGTACTACTTTATTTCATTAATAAAAAGTTCTTTTTAGATGTTTATTAATGATGTTTGCAATACTTGATTTGTCTACCTCAATCTTACTGCAACACATAGCTTTTTTCCATTACCTCGGTAGTGATGTAAAGTTATGTCTATTTACAAAAGTTATGCTTTTTCTCACGATCAAGAAACTTTTGATTATATGATTTTTAGGGTTTTCACAAACTCGGAATCATATACTCTTTTCCAAGAGATTGGCTAAGGAAAAGAGACTATAAACAAAGCAAAACTGGATAACATTAAATTGTTTCTGTCCATGTTCAACTTTGTAAGTTGTTCTTTATTGAATAACACCACATGGGGGAGATTTCTTAACTTGAACATGCGCTTAATAACAAATCTTTTTGGGGAGCGTGGTTGTGGAATATTAGGAGAAAAGTGTATCTATATTTCTCCAAAAGATGAGAACTTAGGGATCTTCGTCAGTTTCCTAGTTATACCATCTTAAACTTGGTATGTGATCAGTACTTAGCTTAACCTATTCTTATAGGTTTATGAAACCCTAGTCTCGAACTACTTTGTCATATTTTTGTGACAAATAGGGGGAGAATACATATGGTTCTTGTTCTTGTGGTGCATAACCATAGGGGGAGAACGTCATGTGCTTACTTGTTTTGCTTTTCCAAAGTATCAAGTAAGGGGGAGTAATTAAAGCTGAGAAGAAGCTTCATATCAGGAATGAGTAGAATCACTTTAAAAGTTTTGATACACAGACTTTAAAGTTTGCTTAGATTCTTACTCTTTCGCACAAACAACATATGGGATTAGCATATTAACCCATGTAAGCTTGAGCGTACCTTTATGGTTGTTTGAGCTGGATATGTTGTAGCTGCTGACTACGGATTCATCAACAAGAGTTAAACGAACACATCAAGACTCAAGGGAGAAGTTGAAGAATTCAAGAAATCAAGATACATCTGGTTAGTACTTAATTGTATATCTTTTGAATCCATATGTAAATTGGTTTTGTCACAAAAATTGACAAAGGGGGATATTGTTAGGGTATTGTCCAGTCAAACCCACTAGCGTTGGTATGTCAAGCTAGTTGTCAGTTTTAGGTGTCAAAACACAATTCTTGATTTAGCCTACTAGAGTTTAGATTTCGGAATTGGGATATAGACTAAGTAGTAGAGACCTTGAAGACGAAGACTGTGAAAAGAAAGAAGACATCAATTATTCTTCATCGACAAAAGGTTAGTAGGAGTTATGACTTTTATGGAAATTCTTCTATTCTACTTTCTCTATCTTTCGAAATAGTCGACTACTTTGGTAGTGTTATAATAGCGATTGAGATCGTGTTCTTGGCAACATGACCATGTGTCATGACTAGTGTTTGTTCCCGCAAATACTATGGTTACAAGAATGAATGAGGTAGATTCGATACCATTTGTCCATTGCAATGGTTTGCTTGCAAATCACTTGTTGGATATGGGTGAATCTAAAGGAGTACTCTTGAGCAAGAGTCCAGTGGATTACAGCTGAGGACGTCTCATACGTCTAAGTCCTGGTTAAGCCCAAAACTTCCAGCGGATCCAAGTTAAACCTAATCTGGAGGTCGGACGGTTCCCGAACCGTACGCGAAACAGAAACTCAGAATTTCTCCTGAGTTCCAAAGTGCTATTTAAGTTCGTGTACCTACACAAACCTCTAAATCGGTGCTTTTGGCTGTTATCCAGATTTGTGAATATTCTTTCAGAATTTCACTCAGGTTAAACTCTGAACTCCTTTATCTCTTAGATGGACTTGGATTAACATTAAATATCTTTTGTGGTCCATCTAACGGTTCTCAATGTGTCAATAAGATAAAGATTATCTCTGGTATATTGGATTTCTATCTTGAAGTGTTTTTGAGCTAACAAAACACTTGGCAGATAAATGTTTAATGAATTTCAATTGAGATTAATCTCTATTACTTGGTTGGCGAGTTTAAGGTTTCCAAAACTTGTGTTATAAATAGAGGTGTCTATGGACGAATACCGTAAGCATCAAGCATACGTGAAGGTCCTTAGGGAAGTGAACGTAAAATTCTTTTAACTTCGGTGAATGCTTGTTGTGGTATAGTCATCCTTTATTAGGTAAGCAGTTCCTCACGGGATTTACCTACGACTATAAAGACTTCTCTTGAGAGTTGGGAAGCACGGGTAGGAGATTGAGACCTTATTGGTCGAAATTGGATTAACCTGTAACCTTGGTAACCTGATCACGTTCTTGTATATTCTACCGTCCTTCTCTTCTGCTATAAGGCCATTCAAGAACTGATACGTTACATACAAGGTTTATCGAAGGAAGCAACGCACGGCTGCACTCGGTGTTGTAAGACCTAGTTAGCTCCAGTTGTATAAGTTTCTTAAGTGATTTTGTTTGGGAGCGAATAAATTCACACCCGAAACACGATTGTTGATGATGATATATTGATGATGTTTTACCCTCCACTTGATGATTAAGATGGGGAGGAACCTGCAAAACAAACAAAACGGGCTCCGACGCCCAAGTAAGTATGAGATTTAGCTGCAGGAGTTTTTAGGGTTGGATGATCATATCTTTTGGTGATTAAATCCCCTGTATTTATATAGAGAATATACTTGGCCGGGAAGACATCTAGAAGCTTCTAGACTCTTCTTTGGGCCTATTAGCGGGCTTTGGGCAATTTATATAGGGTACACACATCGCCCCCTCTTAACGTCCAACTTGTTGTGGGGTTAAAAAGTTCGGATTCCCTTTTGCACTAACGGCCCGCCCCCAAGCATGAGTAATGGTTGTCGTAGTAAACCGTAATTCGCCCACATTGTTTGTGAAGATATTGCAAAGACGCCCCCAATTGTACCTGCAATAAATTTGCTTGTTTGCTAGGCGAGACTTTTTGCCATGAAATGGTATTTTGATGCTCGTGAGCTAGACGAGACTTGAGTTGAGTGCTTGCTGCTTGGCAAGACTTTCGTTGTGTACCTTGCATCATTGAAGGCTTTTGTAGTGTGCTTGCAGCTTGGCAAGGCTTTTTGCTCGCAACGTGACAAGGCCGAAGCGCTGGCCTCTTGGACTGTCTGGTTGTTTGCTTGTGTTGAGTACGAGACTTTAGACCAACCAAGATTGTTGGGCTATCGGTTGAGACGAGACTTTGTGCTTGCACTGATACAAGTCTTTATACTCACGTGCAAGGCGAGATTTTATGCTTGCGATAAAAGCAAGACTTAAGTGCTCACGTGCAAGGTGAGGCTTTGGTTGCTTGCGATGAAATGCAAGGCTAAACATTGAAGGGGTCTGAGAAATAAACTCCTCCATACTGTAGGGAATCGAAAGACGATTCTAACGAGCCAAAAATCACTCAATTCGGATAAGAAACGAAGGAGATATCGACGAAACAAGATTGTGTAAGTGCGCGAGCGTGATGGGTGACATGGCAGGAATGACCGGACCAAACTCGATGACATAGCAGGCCTGACTGGACCGATCCCAACGATGTGGCGGTGTTGATTGTACTACCTCGATGACGTGGAAATAGATGACTGGACCACATTCAGTGCTGACTAAGCAGAAATTGCTGACGTGTATTTGTTGGCTAGCGGTTTGGTGACTGTCTCTGCTGACTCATTGGGTTCTGCTGACGTGGCCTGATGATTGTGCGTATCCTGATGACTCACAAAATGACTGGTTAGTCCCTGAAGGGCACTGAATCGAAGCTTGACAGGAAGCTGGACCAAGTTCGACGGCTTAGATCAGCTGGATCACGAGCTGTACTGGAGGCCATACCAGATTTGCGAACCAGATTGTTCAGATCTGAAACTGAATGTGCGACTGGATTTGAAGTTGTATGTTAGGCTGGACGAGATCTGATGAACTAAATAAAATCCGACGAACCAGATTGATTCAACTTCTGCAACGCTTATAACTGTTGTTGTTTTGTGGATTTCTGTGACCTTTCTTAACCGTTTTTAGCGACGCTTTCTTCTGCTGTTTGTGACGCTTCTGCTACGGTATTTGGAGATGTTTTTTTTTGTGAAACCCTAAATTGATTTTTGATGGATTCATGCACGTTTTCCAAGGCTTTTTCCACAACTTTTCTCAATGTAAAAACACGCTTCTTTTACACGAATCCCCTCAGTCGGCGCCAATGATTGTAAGGGAATAAATTCTCATACAAATCACGAATATTGAAGATGATGATGTAAAACATGCATAAACAGGAAAATAAATAAGACACAGATTTTACGTGGTTCGACACTGTTGTGCCTACATCCACGGGCGAATCTCCTTGGGGAGCGATTCTTTATTGATTATCATGATACAATGAGTTTAGGGTTTTGGAGAGGAGGGGACGGATTTCTAGGGCTGCCATCTTGTGGTTGATTTCTGTGTGGAGGAATTGGGATCCTTTTTCTTGGTTTTTGTCCCCTCTATATATACAGTTACAAAATATGAATTCTACCTTAATTATGATTCTGCAAGTATCTTGGGCAGCAAGGCTTCTGGAACTTCTGGAATCTTCCTCTAGCTCTCCAAAAGCGGTTTTGGACCAGTCTCTACGGAATGGTTGACTTGACCGACAGTTGACTTTAACTTTGACCAGCAGTTGACTTTGACCAACTTTGACCGACAGTTGACTTTGCCAAATTCGGCCAACAGTTGATTTTGGTCCTCCTTGACCAGCGGCTGACTTCGACCAACTCTGGTCAACGGTTGACTTTGACCAACTGTAAGGGTAGAAAATACCTTTACGACATAAAACATCTGGGAAGAGAAGCTAGATAAATGAGTAAGGCAGAGATGCAGGAGATCAACGTGATGGAGACCTCGGCGACATATCACTATACGGTTCGGCGAGTACATGAGGAGTGAAGAGCGGTATTGGTTAAGCGAGAGAAGACACGTCATTATTGGTAGTTGAGAAGTAGTTGTGCATTTAAGAGGAGTCAGAACAGATACATTGTCAAGTTGACTAGTTGACTCAGTGGAGGATGCGTCATCGATCTTATCTACTAAAGATTATGTCGTCTATGTTAATAAAGTAAGGATGAGGTCGCCGATGTATGTGTATCGACGAGTCAGGACAAATTAGTGTCAGTCTTTGGATGTTTGTATTAGCTGTAACCCATTATGAAAAGGTCTATAAATAGCGAGAGAACTTACTGGAAAAGGGGTTGGACACATTTCGGATTAGTCTAGAGAGAGGAAAAGTATTATACTTGCTCTCTATATCCCAAGGCTGAAATTAGGGTTCTTACTGAGAGATTATACATAGAAGATTGGCTAGGTAAGAGAGAGTTGTAATCATGCTTATATTAGTGATAACCCTTGGATGTAGTCCTCACTTATGAGGGCGAACCAAGTAAAATATCTTGTCAAGTATCTCTAACCCTAATCTCTTTAATATTTCTTATACTACTTGCTAGATGCATGTTTAGGAATGATTGTGTGTATGTCAATGTATGATATTTGGGTGTACTGTCTAAGATCTAACTATTGGGATTTTAGACAGTTACATTTTGGCGCTAGAAGAGGTTTTGAACTTGTGTTTTCTTTGATTTTTTAACATGATTTGTTGAGATTATCATATGTTCTCTTGTTTCCATATATGGTATGATTTACATGTCTCAGATCTCGCCGGTAGTGTTTTAATCACCTTTTCCTGCTATTTAGAGGTGTTATGCTAGTTGTTTAAGACTTTCTTCGTGTTTCTCCTTTTGCTTTGCCATATATATACAGTATATAGTGTGGTCTGTTATGAAGTTCTCTTGTAAAATATTGCTAAGATTAGGAATACCAGGCTATTTCTAGTATTTTGTAGCGCCGGATCTGGGTTTTTAGCACAACTTTTTTGCTATTTTTAGAAACCACGCCGTGTTAGATGTTGTCCTTGCTAAAACTGAGAGCTTGTGGGCTTGTTTTGATGATTCCATCACATATTTCACTTTTATCACATGAGTAGCAGAGAAACTAGTTATGTGAATAGAAAAATGTTATTTTTGGTATGATTTTCACCTGGAGAATGTAAATATAGATATATATTCCCGGCAAGATTAGTACCCTTTTCCGGCGAGTTAGTATGAACTTTAGGGTCATAGATGAAACTGCATTCAAAAATTTCAAAAGGTTCCCCTAAGTAGTCGCCGTACTGCCATCTTGATTTGAAAATCACAATCACGTATGATGTTTTCGCAATTCTTGTCATGATTAGGTCATCATCTGTACAGTACGTGATTCTAAGCTGCTATTCTTGTCCTGTATTCATCAACATTCTGAAAAGCAACCCAACTAACTTATTTGGCATTTACCCACAGTACTAACAGAGCAATACTGTCAGGAAGTGTGTTTGTCTTCTTTTACAGATCATTGGCGAAAAGTCCCAGCGGGTAGGCCTCCGCGATATCCTATCCTTCTTACACCAGTGACGTTCCCCAGTGGTCACAACACTAGAAGCAAGGGTGTGGAACCAGCTGGTCTGGAAGATACTTTTTTGGCAAGTTCATCTCGGCGACCACCTGTTCAGCGAGCATCACGCCAGGAGGAGGTTTACATGGAGGACATCACTCACTTAGAGAATGCAGAAAGATCACCTGAGCCTAATGCATTATTACGAAGGGTCAGTAGTGAAATAGAAGCAAATGCTTATGGCGAGCATGTTGATGGTGGTAGAGTCACTCAGAGAGTCATCGGCGAAGCATCAAATGTTGTGAGAGCAGTTCGAAACACTGGTGCAAGAGATACAACAGCAGTTAATGTTCACCAGCGGTTAGTGCAAGATGTCGGCGACGCACTACGTGTGACAGAAGAAGCACCGGCGGTAGTCGCTGAACCTGTTACGACAGGAGATATTCCACAAACTGCAAGTGGAAATGATGCGATGATAGTGCCAGGCACTACTATAACTCGTCCAGTGGTGGTAGCAGATAACACAGGGTCCACAAATACTATAGAAACCTTGTTGAAAAAAATCCTTGAGGCCAATAACAGGCAGGCGGATCAGGTGCAGAGCCAAATGCAGTTGCAGATGGAGACTGTACTTCAGAGCCATAGAGAGTTGATGGCGGAAAGCAGGAAAGCAGCACAAAACAGGGGCCATGCATCCCATTCGCATACAACTCGCCATGCATCCCATTCGCATACAACTCGCCAGGCATCCCATTTGCATACAACTCGCCGATCGGGAAAAAATGGAACTAGCACAATGGAGGTTTCGGATTCATCGGCGAAATACGATGAGAGGGGTAGAATGAAGGATGTGTCTAGAAGAGATAGCGAGGAATATAGCGACTCTGGACGGCGAAATAAGGTACATAAAGGCATGAAGAGAGACCTTCGCCGGTTAAAAACCAAAGTGGCAGCTTTAAGCGGATCTTCAAAGGAGTCGAAATACAAGGTTGCACTTTCAGAGGCGCAGAAAACACCCTTCCATGATTGTATTACATATGGGTATGTGTCCACTAGGTTTTCTATGCCTAAATTCACATCCATCTATGATGGAACTGGAGACCCTGCACAACATTCAAGAGCTTATAAGCGAGACTTGGCGGCATGGGTAGGATCAGATCCCATAATGTGTATGGCGTTCCCTGCTACGCTCAAAGATGAAGCTTTATCTTGGTTTGATGGGTTGGAGGAAGAAAAAATTAAATCTTTTGAGAAATTATTGCGTGCATTTATTCAGAACAACAGAAGTAGGCCTGGTATGGAAAGACTATTTAACATCAAGAGAAGGACCTCAGAGACTTACAAAAATTTTATCCAAAGATGGAGAAAGTCGAGCAGCGAAGTGGGATCAGTGGTATCAGATAAAGAGAAGATAAGGTCATTCATTAGCGCCATGGAGACGACAGACCCATTGTATCAAAAACTATTCTGGGAAACGCCGAAGGATATGAAGACTTTGAGAGCAATGCAGGATGAATGGATAAATTACGAAGAAATCCGAGAAGAAGAGCTTCGCCTAAAGAATGAGAGAGTGAAACAAATTCACTCGATCAATAGTTTCTCTCCGGAAGAGCAGGAAGAAATCAAAAAAGAATGAAAGAAAGCAGAACAACGGAAGTTGGCGCAAAATCCTTCTTCGGCGATGGTAGTACCTGAGGTAGTAAAACAACAACAGCAAGTTACCGCTGAGCAACATTGGAATTCGCAGAAGCGAGAGAACTATGATGGTAGAGATAAACAAGATAATCGGGGAGGAAACTATGGTCGAGGAGGAAGAGATAATCGGCGAAATGGGAATGACGATAGAAGATATAATGGAGATAACAAAAAATTCGGTAGAGGCAACCAACAGCCTTTCCAAGATGTTACTTTACCAAAGCTACGTGTCTCTTACACTGATGCATTTGGACAAATTGAGAGCTCAAACTGCAGAGATGACATTCGCTATCCTTACAATAGAGGAAACCCCAGAACCCCGCCGACCAATACCAATTCCTTTTGTCAATTCCACCAATTCCACGGCCATACAACTGAGAACTGCACCGGCGTACAGCAAGAAGTCCACAGATTCATCCGCTTGGGGAAGTTTCAGGAATTCCTAGAATTGCCACCGCCGCCTCCTGTCATGGTTCAGCCAATTCAAGCCATCCCAGCTCGTACTCCAAATGTGTACGAGGTAAAGGTTGAGCGAGACTTGTTGGAATTGGATTGGTTTTCCATTCTGCATTCAAAGATCACTAGGGATGAGTTCCATGATAATGTCTTATCCCGAGTGCACAAGCGGGATAGAATGGGAAATGAGATTTGTAGTGTCGCTGCTAAGCAAGAACCTCTGCAAGAATGGATGAAGGCTTGTGTAGGTTTCTCCGCTGATGAGATACCGCCGGAAGGAAGGAATCACAACAACCCTCTAGTCCTCACTATATAAATGGGAAAATTCAGACTGCCTAAGGTGCTTATTGATCCAGGCAGCTTAGTGGACATTCTTTTCAATACTGCTTACGAGGCAATGAGAGCAAAGGATGATGAAATTCCCTCGCCGACAGTCTCTTCTTACAATATTTATGGATTTAATGGCATTGCTTTCTAAGCCCAAAGGCGAAATCGAATTTAAGATCATGATTTGCGATGAGTATTTCCTGAACACTACTCTTTGCATTGTGGATGTGGATTCGCCGTATGCCGCCATCCTTGGAAGACCATGGCTTCACAGTCTAAAAGGGGTACCCTCCACTTATCATCAGCGTCTAAGATTTCCAACACCTATGGGAGTCGCCGAATATGTAGGAGATTTGGCAGTAGCGAAAGCTTGCAATTCGGCGGACGTACAAATGCGAGAGAATAGAAAAGCAAAGATTGCAGAGAAAAAGAAGCTCGGCAAGGAAGCTGTTAAGGAGCAAGAAATTCAAAACTTCATCGCCGACCCATCAACATATGTGCATTCAGTAAACTCGGTAGATGACTCGGCGAAGTCTGACGGGAAGACCTTATAGCAATTAAAGGAGCCATCGCCAAGGGGTGAGCCAGAATTACATTTTACGACGGTGGAACCTACTAAAGACATAAATATCGGCGGCGAGAATAATCCGAAGATGGTAAAAATTGGTACTTTGTTAAATGAAGATGAGTCGGCGGAGCTACAAGCACTACTCAAAGAATATGTTGATGTCTTTGCCTGGGGCATGAATGAAATGCCAGACATCGACCCGGCGATAGCATGTCATAAATTGGATATTGATCCAAAGATCAGGCCTTTTAAACAAATGATAAGAAAATTGGCTTCAGCCTATAAAGAAGCAGTGGAAGCGGAGATCGACAAGATGAAGGCGTCTGGTATCATAAGGCCAGTGCAATATCCTCAATGGATAGCCAATATGGTAGTGGTACCCAAGAAAAACAAGGGAGTGAGGATCTGCATTGACTTCAACGACCTCAATAGAGCATGTCCAAAGAATAATTTTCCACTACCAAGTATTGACCAAACTGTAGATGCTACGTCAGGTCATGAGTTGTTGTCATTCATGGAAGGGTACTCAGGGTATAACCAAATACCCTTGGCAGAGGAAGATCAGAAGCACACCGCTTTCTTCTCCACCAAAGGATTGTTTTGTTACACTCGAATGCCCTTTGGGTTGAAAAACGCCGGTGCTACTTACCAAGAAATAGCGCAGAAGATGTTTGAAAGATGGATAGGGAAGACAATGGAAGTATATGTCGATGATATGCTTGTAAAAAGCAAGAAGAAGAAGACTCATGTGCAAGACCTCAGAGAGATATTCGATCACATGCGTGTTACCAAATTAAAGATAAATCCAGCGAAATGTGTTTTTGGTGTAACTTCAGGAAAATTCTTGGGATATGTTGTCACAAAGAAGGGAGTGGAAGCTGATCAAGCCAAGATTAAGGCAATTATAGATATGCCTTCGCCGGTGACGGTAAAAGATGTTATGCGACTCAATGGGACTTTGGCGTCACTTAACAGATTCATCTCAAGGTTCTCCGACAAATGCAAATTATTCTTCCAGACATTGAAGAAAGGAGAAAAGTTCAACTGGACTGAGGCACATGAGGCTGCCTTTCAAGGTATCAAAAAGTATCTCGACACTCTCCCAGCGATTCAACCACCAGAGCATGGCGAGGAACTCAGAGTTTATCTCGCCGCAACACCTTTCGCCATTAGTG
>JAJJMA010239393.1:0-19669 GCA_023529015.1 Papaver nudicaule
AGTCAGAAGAGTTGAACTTGGGGACTGAGGGTGTACATAAGAATCCATTCCCTCAGCACCAACCTCAACGTCAACACCAACCTCAACGTCAGCATCATCCCAACATTCGAAATTTCACCATCTCTGGAGAATCTGTCAAGCAAACTGCTAATTATTTGATGGAGAACTTATGCGAGCTCTTGCATTTTTCTAGAAGTCAGCTAAGCAACATTTTCGCTGCCCTCAGCTGGATTGCTAGCGGCAAAGAACTACCTATACCTGAAAAGGTTCAACCAAAGCCTGGCGAAATTACACCAGAGATGATGGCAGGAGGGGAACGTGTTCCAATACCAATATCTCTGCTCGTCTCGAAGGTACGAATTTTAAGAAAGTTCAAATTGATGCTGGTGTTATGGTTAATCTAATTCCAATCAAAACACTCCAAGCAATTGGGATTTCTCGACGGGATGTCATCTATTATCCCACAGTGACGAAAGATTCAAAAGGAATTCTCCAAGACATATATGGTCATGTTACTTTGGATCTGAAGGTAGACTCTGCTCGCACCAAGGCAAAGTTTCATGTAATCAAAGATGATGAGGAGCACGACATGATCCTAGGGCGTCCCTGGCTCCATGGGAAGAGATTTGTGCCTACAATCTCACCTGTAATCATCAAAGGCCAAGAGTTCATGTTTGACCAAGAAAGCTGCAGCGTGGGAAAGCTGGAGTACCATGTGGGGTCCGAAACTCTGGTGATATTCAAAGAGGTACGTGAAAGTGATTTGAAATACTTATTCAGAATTATTTACTTCACGGAAATCCTATCCAACGTGTCCCCACACAAGGATTGGATAATTCTCCGACATGGGGACTTGATTGCATCAAGTCTATCAAACCCTCTGAGACACCTCATGAGGAAATCAAGGCCACTACAAATAAGTGGGTTTGGGCAAAGCAACGGTCTTATAGGCGAAAGACACCTGAGATGTCATGGGTTCCTAAGGCCTCTTTTCAAGAAGGAAATATGGTTATGCGACGTACTAACCGAGAAATAGCTTCTATTTCGGGGTCCACACCAAACTGGGGAGGGCCTTATGTCATATCTCGAGTCATGCCTAATGCCCGATACATGATAAGCGCAATATATGAGCGACCTTCAAACATGGTGATCAATGGCAAGTGGCTCAAGAAGATATGAAGATTCACTTTTTAATTCCTTCAAAAGAAAAGTGCAAGCAATCTCTTGCCTTTTAACAATTTCATTCAAAAATTCAAATTCAAAACCTATGAGTTCAAAACATCAATTCCTACAAACCCTTTGTTCATAAAACCAAATAAAAGCAAAATAAAAATCTACTGAGAAAATGTTTTGCTCCTGAAGCTCTTCAGAAACAACCATCTAATGAAGATCTCGCTCCTTCATCAGATGCCTTCTTTATTAGAGCAATATGAGCAGTCTTCTTCTTCACCTCTTCAGTTAACTTACGGAGTTCCTCAGTCATGGCAGCATGATTCCTCTCTTCCTGCTTCACCAAATCATGGGTGAATTTGCCAACAGCAGCACGCCTTTTTTTTCGAACATATGGGATTCTCGCCTGAAGCCACAACAAGTTGGGCTTGAAGTTTTCGAATGTAACAATCATCTCTTCTGCTTCATCTAGTGCCTCATTGGTCATGTCTTTTAGTGGGATGGCATCCATCTTTGAAATCACACTCATAAGGTCGGTTACAATGCCGATAAGAAAGCAGACACTTCTTCCAGTAATGACGAAGTGACCATAACGATTTCATATCTTTTCATACAGTGGGACGTGTCTCTCTGGGACATTAAATCCTCCCACTAGTTTATGACTAGGGAGAGTCGTGTCATGGGGAGGATTATACATCACACCAGCATGAGGAAACTCCCAAAGCATCCACCTAATGGGAGCATTTATGACGGCAACATTGATATTCTCGTGGGCTTGTGTTTCTTTATTGACGAGCTGACAGAAGATTCAAAGCAAGCAGAAGTTCAATAATATATTTCAAGCTATATGATGAAAACTTAACATAAGAGGATGATTAAATTTACCTCAGCAACATGAGGATTCTCATCGGCAACATTGTCAAAATCCTTACTGAGGTTTTGACTATCACTGATCTTTTTACCAACGAAGTAGCTGTCATTCATTTCTTCGTTATCCTCAGGAGGCTGCAAGAGCAAACAAGGTGAGAATAAAATACTGGAATATTTTATTTCAAAAGAGTTGTCAAAAGTAACCTGTGTAGCATCAAGTGTTACAGAGGATTTGGGTCCTGTGGAGTCTCCACTTTTATTCTGCTCAGTAATCATGTCAGTGGATTTGGGTGGTGTATTCGGAGTCGATTCTTCAAGCACTGGATTTCGCTCTAAGGGAACAAATGAAAACCCCTCGACTCCTGTAGAAGATCCATCCTACATCGAATAAAGAAGAAATGTCATTAAAAGAAGCTATTACGAAGGATTCACGACGTTATTTGAAGAAGTAAATTTTCTGACGTCTGAATTCCTACGAAGAACAGCGAAGGGCTCAAAAACTGTACAAATCCGTAAGAGATATGAAGAAACTTCCTTCACGAGAGTTGTTCGTATGGATGTTTCCTATCACGTGCTAAAAGGGCTTAATTTTTGGAGCAATCTACTGGCCGAAATGATTTTTATACTGAACAGCGTGCAGTCTGCAATATTCCTGGACGTTGCGCCAACTTGTGGCACATGAAGTAACGAGCAAAACAGCATGGAATTCGGATTTTCTTCTTTGAGGTGAAAGCTACTGAAGTCCTTTTTCTAAATTGGGGTCAATCATCGAAATCCGCCATCGGATGAAGATTTTATGGCCATTCTCGTGACGCGACTCGAAACAGGAAAATCTGACGGGATTTTTACTTTTCTACTAAAAGTGAAAATGTAGCAAAGAGAATGAAGTCTTACCGTTACCCAATCCTTTGCCAACGGATTGGGGATTTGATTATCACTTAAAGGAGTCGCCATGGATTTGTTTCTAGCTGGGGAAAATGTTACTCCACCCGGAAGACGGTTGACACCGAAAGATACAGTTTCAGTATTGGTCTCTTGTGTTGCGACGCTAACGAACTTCTGATTAGGCGGAGTTGTCCGCACAAAAGAGTCATGAATAAGATGACAAGATTATCACAATTCAAGCTTATGCGAGTACTCCAAAGTACAAGGTCCAGATCGGGCTTCATGTTCGTGGATGATGCTTCTATGCTGCTTGCCTCGAGTGTGCGGCCATTCAAAATCTTGTCGATTCTTAATATCTGCCATGATTCGGGTAATTCCCGTATTCAACTTGGTATACACTATATCCTCAAATGATACTTTTTCCCAATTTCTTTTCTTGAAATTACTTGGCTTGTTGTCATTTCGCTTGTAATCTTCCTCCCTGGCTCTTTTATCCGTATACGGTGCTTTCACTGGTTCATAATTCCTTTTGGGTGCTGAGGGTTCAGGCTCAATCGAGTCAGTGCGCCGTGCGACTTTAGATGAGGGTTGAGCTCTCGGATTATCTTTCTGAATTTCCTGGAGCCTGACATGCTTGTCAATCAGGACCATGAGATCTCCTTCAGTCTTGGGCTTTTGGCAGTGTATGTCTACGAAAAGGTTACTCATGCGATCAAGAGCCCACTTAAAACAGTTGATGCTGATCTCAGGATTTACGCTTCCTATCTCTTGCCCGATTTTAATCCATCTATCTCTCAGTTGCTGATAAGTTTCTCTAGGTCCAATGGCTAGGGCAAACATTCGATCCAACCCTGCTTTAGTCCTTTTATTGTACAAGTATTTGGTGATGAATGCATTTGCTAATTCCTCAAAGGTGTGGATTGAGGGTGATGGGAGATCATCATACCAGGCTAGGGCAGGGCCTTTTAGACTCGATGGAAAAAACTTGCACATCACTTTGTCATCCCACTCCCATTGGGCCATTGCCCTTCTATAATATCTTAGATGTATAGTGGCATCGTCTTGTCCTTCAAAACAAAGAAAAGTGGGGGGCTTACACTTATCTGGGAGCTTATAGAAACTAATCCTTGGAACTAAAGGTGTCGAACGAGAATCTTTCATAGCTTCCTCCAAATGTCCACCTCCTTGCTTGGATTTTAGTATTTTGATCTCCTGGCGCATTTGCTCCATATCTTCACGTTGTCTGTCCCTCGCATTGGTGCGAACATAATTGGGCTCAGCATCATCATAGTCCTCCCCGCCATCTTCATAAGGGTTATAATATGTTTCTCTTTCCTTTGCGGGTATGGCCTTGGTCTTCGTGACATATCTTGGATGTTCGCATTGAAGCGGCTGAGGCTGATTTGGTCCCAAGTAAGGAACTACTTGACTGTTTGATGACTCTTGGGCTCTCACCACTGAATTGTTCTCTGCTGCTCCTTCTCCAGCCTTCTGGAGCCTTTTTTCTAGTCTTCCTTCATTATCTTGAGTACCTGATTTTCTTTGGCTAGCTGGGAAAGAGCGTCAGCGAATGTGGACTTGAATTTCTTCATTTTCTCCAACTGAAACTCGTGGAGCTCTTTTACTAACTGACGGCTTTCCCCTGACAAGTATGGCAATGTGTGATCATTGGTTCTTAGGTTACCATCTTTTCCCTCAACTATAACTGGTATTATTGGATCTTTATCTCCTTGCCTTTTGTTGGAGAAAACCTCCTGCAACACTCCCAATCCTCTTGGCAGTGTGCTTGTCCCTCCCAAAAACATGGTGGGTTGTTGCGGGCTTACCTTTGCGGGTCTAGTTAAAGGGATTCCATAAGGTTGATTGGGAACCACAAACGTTGAGTCCCCAACTTCTAGTTGCGAAGCTTTTAATGCGGCATCAAGATCTGCAGCTTCTTCAGCTTCCAAGTAGGTCTTGCTGGCTGCTGCTTTCTCCATTGCGGCTTTCTTTTCTGCTGAAACTTTAGAGTTATACTGAAATTTATCAAATTTAGCTTTCTCTGTCCTAGCCTTTTCCATTGCAGCCTTTTGTGCTGCGGCTTTATCTTCAGCTGCCTGTTGTGCGGCTACCAAGCATGAGGCCTGATGATCAAAGAGTAACTTTTTCTGAATAGACATTTGGGTTGCAGCTTTTTCTGTTATAGCTTTTTCTATTGCGGCTTTATTTATTGCGGCTTTATCAGCTGCGGCTTTATTTATTGCATCTTTTTCAGCTGCGGCTTTATTTGCTGCGGCTCTGCTTGCTGCGGCTTTATCTACTGCGGATTTTTCGGTCGCTGCACTGGTTGCCCCTGTCACCAAGTTATGTGCCGTAGTCCCAGGAGTGATGCTGCTATGCTCAATTGCGTCTGCATCCCTTATATCAATCTGTTCCCTGGTCATACTCCTGGTTCTGGCATTTGAGTTTTGATTATCCTTTGAGTTTCCCATTTGACAACCTCACTAGTAATTTGGTAATTTCAGCAGTGAAGAAACTACTATTTCCTCGATACCTTAAGCCACTTTTTTCTTAAAATTGTAGACTTTGAAAACCGTATAGCACAAAGTAATACAGGAAGGATAAATCCTTTACCTAAGACCGAAGTCCCTGTTTCTAGCGCCAAACTGTTTGTGCATAAAACTATCCTAGTCTTACGTCACTAACTTAAAAGATATATATATATAGTATCGAACCCTTGGATCTCCACAATATAAAAGAGTAACATCCGTTACAACACATAAATAACTAAGAACACTAAACTACTTCTTCAAAGCTTTAATTGTTCCTTCATATGAAGGAAGTAAACATAATACAATATACAAGTTTTAGTCTTAAATGACTTTGAGTAAGATTACAAGATAATGTTGATAATAATTCTCACTGAGCTCACTACTTAGTTCTTCTCTATCCATTCTCGCACTCAAAAGCCCATCCCCAGCTCATTCCACTGAGCTGAGTATTTATAGGAGTCATAGGCGGTTCCCAGATATCTGCGTTCATACATGGTGGGGTCCTCACACCTCCTTTATTAGTGCGGCCTTCCTCAAGTTTTACTACTGAAGTCTTCTCCCGTGTGCGGCTCACTCTTGTTTCCATCGTCAAGAACTTGACACGCGTCCCTTGACCTCTGACTTGCTCTGACCGCGCATTTAATAAAAGTGGTTGGATGTTTCCCACGCTTTTACAGCTGTCTCTCGATGCTTGGTCTTCCTAGCTCTATCGTGGTTGATTCTCAGCCCTTCATCTGGATTCTCTTCATAGATAGATAAGATCTCAATAGATCTCAGCCTTTCATCAAATCCTTACTCGAGACGTGTAGTAAGAACCTTAGGTCTTAACCTGTGCTTCGCTCTCACCCGACTTATCTTACTCCCACTTCCTAGATGCTTACACGTGGGTGGTGAGTACTTTGTACCAACAAGAAGCTTCCAAAAATGGTTTCATGATTTTACCATCACAATTTCATGGATTTTTTTTTTACTAGTCTGAAGCTGCAAGAATCTTATGTTGTTCTTTTTAATTGGCTGCATGTGGCAAACGATTTTTATCGCAGCTGAAAGCATTGTACCAATTTGTTGCATGTCAGAAACGCCCGCAGTTGGTTTTTAGAAATCCATTGTTCGAATTAAGACATTTGAACTTCAATTAATATTCCTGACTGAACACCACACAGTTTTGGTGCTATTGAATCTTGCAAACTTGCTATGTATAATAGAGACGGAGAGTTGGGAACTGTGGATTGCATTTTCACATAGCCGTGGATGGCGTAACATATACAAAAAGGATATTGTGCCTTTTAATCAGTTGCATGTAACATTCAATCAGATTTGAAAGCCTTGGACTAATCAGCATGTCGTAAACATCCCTGTTATTTCACTAATTCAGACACATACATAAATTTGAAATCCCCTGTACATTACACAAGATTCTGCAAAATTAACCTCATAGTCTTGCATTTGTTGCCTGCAGTAGTTCACAATGGCGGTGACGCTAGTTTGCGATTGGCTATGGGAATTACCACTCCCGGACTGGAAAATTGTAAAGGAGTTTGGTCTTGTGAAGATAGTTCATTTGGCCAAAATAGAGATTCCAGAATTTATTCCTAATTACCTTGCAGGGTTCTGGAGGAAAGAAATACGGGTGCTCCGAATCAATGATTGTGATTTCTGTCCAGTCGTTGAAGAATTTTTGTTCTTCTTTGATCATAAACTGAAGAACAAAATAGTCATGCCGCCTATTGAACCCCTTATAGTTCCCAGAGACTTAGCCAAGTTCTTCTGTATATCTGAAGATGAAGCCTTGGATCTGATAAACGACTCGGAATTAAATGTGCGTTGGATTTGTGAGGACTTGTGTGATCACCCTAATCCCATCGTTAGGGTAGAGCTTTTGTGTTGGCTTTTACCGGCCAATTCCTCTTCAGCAATGGTTGTGGAATGTGTCCATTGGCAGTTGTGTCCATATTGATTCAAGCTCTCAATGGTCTGTCCATTCTACCACTTGTTCTAGGACAACTGCTTGTGTCCCTGGATAAATTTGAAAGCAGGGGTTATCTCAGTTGTCCAACGTTATTTGCGGTACGTTTTAGTTTTTTATTACCCTATTTTATTCTCAAATGTTGTCGTATTGTTTCCGCTACAATTTAAATATTTATTGCAGGTATGGGCACTGGAGCACATGAATTTTATGGAATTCGACGAGCCCATGCAACCTGGTTCTCTTTCAAATTTTTATGAACGTTACATGCATAGGTACGGCGTGGATGATGTTATATCTGTCAGAGACGTCAGGAGATGGGCAATTGGAAACATTCTGGCTGCCATAAATGTCGGGCATTGGAAGAGCGGATCAGTTCGTGCAAAGTCCATCGTTTGGAGAATTCCGCACTGGAATTTCGAGCCCCTGATCTGGTCTACTAAAGAAGAAACCTCCTATGTTGTGCTTCCATCTCTCAAGAAACTAACTTACTATGTCTCAGCCCTTGTCCTAAGACAGTTTGGTATTCTCCAGACCCGACCCCCAAGAAGAGGGTTACGGCCAATGTTGCTACGCTTGTCGCAGGAAGCACTGAATAGCGTTAAAAATGGCCTAAGCACCAAAGGTGGTCGAGTTTCTTTCCCGGGTAACCTAACTCCAATCGGCCCTGCTAAGAATTACGACGGAGAATATAAACTATGGCGGGGCATGGAATTGCCTTATACATCTGACGATGAGTATGATACCGATCTATAGATTTCCCCTTCGTTTTTTACTTGGGGATGTCATCATATGTGGGAAACTTTTTGAGTTTAAATTTTTTGGGTATATATGTATTCGGCGTAAGTGAATGGTGTAAGTATTTTGTGTATACTCTTTTATGGTTTTCAGTCTCTTCTTTTATATATGTAGTCTCTTCTCATTTTGTAAAGAAGAAACTCTAAACTTTAATATACAGAGTATGTAGCTTCAGCAGGATTTAGAGCCCTGCTATTATATCACTTCGTTAGTATCATTTTAAAATAGTTAAGCTTTAATGCAAATTATCCATTGCTGTTAGGGTTGAATAGAGGGATTGGGATAGTTAAGAATATCATCGAAAAGTCTCCTCGATGGCAAGGATAACCCTGGGCTTAAATCTTGATTTGATTCTTCTGGTCAATTGTAAGTTAATCTAAACTGATTGGCTTAGGAATAAAAAAGTATAGTTAAGCCTAACTGCAAAATACGTCTGTGATAGATCCTAGGCCTTATCAGATTTATCTTGGGATGTAACCTAAATTAAGCCCATCGTTGATGTGTAAGTTCTAAATGATCTTATGGACTAGAGGGCTTACCCGGATGGTTGAGCCTGGTTCATGCACCTAAATATTAGCTCGCGGACATGGGCCCCTAACCCGATTCAGAGGTCCGTCCATTTTTTTTGTCACGTACCCTTAGATAAGGTAGATCGCGTGGCAATATAACCATATTTAGGCAGAGTAAAAATTGATTTCTTCAAGTGTCTACTAACCCATATTTTGACACTTTACATCATTTTTGTCCTAGAGTAGCTACAGATGCCGGCTATGGACACCCAACAATAATCTCGAATTGGAGAGTGTCGAATGAAAACCGACACGCTGAGAAAACAATTATTTCTTCAAGTGGCAATCTACCCATATTTTGGCACCTTACATCTTATTGTCCTGGTATGGCTATTGAGTTGTCTATGGACACTCAAGGAAATCTCTAGTTGGTAAGTGTCAAATGAAAACTCCAACAGTGGACACGCATAGAAATTATCGAACATCTTGACGTTGCTATCTACTGGTAGATCGACACTGACAATGACAAACACAAGCTCAACGTGCCTTTATGATTCTCGAAGGCTACTGAATCAACAACGTAGTTTATATCTGAGCAAATGGACACTTGAAGAATTTATCGAATTGCTTTCACGTTGCTATTCAACAGTCATTCGACACTGGCTATGACAAACACAAAGGAGAGTGACAATGTGGTCAGTAGTTGCGACGGTTGATAGCTCAATCCTTGCCAAGGATCCTGTAAGCAATCAAAACTGTCGTATAAAGGGGGAATACAGACACTACATTCACCCAGACGTGTTTATTGGATGTCATATTGCCACTTGATTCAAAAACCGTCACATGGCTCCATGAAAAAACCGTCTTAAATGCTCATTTGTGTACTAGTGGGCCACATGTGAAACCTCCCAAGAGGCTTACTAATATTCTGTGAACTCTAGAAAAATAAATTCTACTATTATTACTCTTAAAGATGATTCTGGAATGTGGGTAGAGGGGAGAGACCCTCTCATGAATCTGTTGTCTTCCCATTTTAAACATATCTACAGTACATCTAATCCTAGTAGTCAATTTATTGATAATGCTTTAGAACCTCTCCAGGCTATAATTACAGATGAAATGAATGAGGTTTTGGTGGCTGTTCCTTCTTATGATGAAATTGCCCAAACTGTTAAAATGATGAAATCTTGGAACTCGCCGGGACCTGATGGTTTTCCGCCTGGCTTTTTCAAAGATAATTGGGATATCACTTCTAATGATGTTGTTGCTCACGTTCAAAACTTTTTCAGAAACCAGTTCATTTTAAAACAAATAAACCATACATTTTTAACTCTCATTCCTAAAGTTCCTATGCCTTCTACTCCGCATGATTTTAGACCCATTAGCTTATCTAATACTATTTACAAAATTATATCTAAGATTCTTAATAGACTCAAGCCTCTCCTGGACAAAATTATTTCCCCATTTCAATCTGCGTTTATTTCCAATAGACAGATTCAGGATAATATTATTATTACCCATGAAATTCTTAGCTCCTTTGATGAAAAAAATAACAAAAATGGTTTTATGGCCATTAAACTCGATCTTTCGAAAGCTTTCGACAGATTGGAATGGCCTTTTATTCTTGCTGTTTTTAAAAAATTAGGATTCTCTGATCAATGGTGTCATATAATTCATCAATGCATTAGTACAGTCTCTTATTCAGTTCTGTTAGGGCATTATCCGGTCAAACCCACTAGCGTTGGTATGTCAAGCTAGTTGTCAGTTTTAGGTGTCAAAATTCAATTCTTGATTTAGCCTACTAGAGTTTAGATTTCGGAAATGGGATATAGACAGAGTAGTAGAGACCTTGAAGACGAAGACTGTGAAGACAAAGAAGACATTAATTATTCTTCATCGACAAAAGGTTAGTAGGAGTTATGACTTTATGGATATTCTTCTATTTCTACTTTCTCTATTCTTTCGAAATATAGTCGACTACTTTAGTAGTAATGTAGCGATTGAGATCGTGTTCTTATGTAACATGGCTTTATGTCATGACCAGTGTTTGATCCCACGAATACTGTGAATCAAGAACATATGAGATAGATTCGACGCCATTTGTCCATAACAATGGTTTGCTTGCAAACTGTTATGTTGGATATGGATGAATCTAAGGAGTACTCTTGAGCAAAGAGTCCATGGATCATAGCTGAGGACATTCTCATGTCTAAGTTCTGGCTCAGCCCAGTTCTTCCAGCGGATTCAGTATTTGACCTAAATTTGACTTGGACGGTACCCGAACCGGTTTCGCGTACCTGGACCAGAAAATCTCCTGTGTCGCATTAGTACACGTACCAGTACGTGAACCTGACGCAGAGAAGTTTCTGGAAAGTCAAATTGCGTGAATATCTTTAGATTTTCACTCTGAGTCAAATTCCAACTCCTTTATCTCTTAGATGGACTTGTGTGAAACATAAATACCTTTTGTGTTCCATCTAACGATCCTCAATGAGTCAATAAGATAAGATTATCTCTGGTCTGTTGGATTCCTATCTTGAAGTGTTTTAGAGCCAACAAAACACTTGGCAGATAAATCTAAAAAGGAATTTCAATTGAGATTAATCTGTATTACTTGGTTGGCAAGTTTAGGGTTTCCTTAACTTGTGGGACAAGTAATTGATTGCTTAATTCCAAAGCAACCTATCTTATTGAGTGCTATAAATAGAGGTGTCTAAGGACAAATACCGCAAGCATCAAGCACACGTGAATGTCCTCAGGGAAGTAGCGTAAACTCTTTTCACTTCGGTGAAAGCTTGTTGTGGTATAGTCATCCTCTATAGGTTGCAGCTCCTCTGGGAACTCCCTACGACTATCAAAGACTTCCTTAGAGAGTTGGGAAGCACAGGTAGGAGATTGAAACCATCTTTGGTTGAAATCGGATTAACCTGTAACCTTGGTAACCTGATCACGTTCTTGTCTATTCTAAAGTCCGTCTCTTCTGATATACGGCTATTCAAGAACTGATACGTTACTCAACAAGGTTTTGAAAGGTAGCAACGCACGGCTGCACTCGGTGTTGTAAGACCTAGTTGGCTCCAGTTATACAAGTTCCTTAAGTGGTTCTTCATCTATAACTGAGGTAGATACAGATTGGGCGTTGCAAGGTGCATGTCAGCCCTGATTTGTTAAGTAGATTTCCGTATGACCTGGATTTGACAATCCGAAGGAAGTCATCTTATTTATGGTAAACTGATAGAGGACAGTTACACCATAAGTCAACAGTTTTGGTTTAAAACCCAGTATTGCTGACAAAAGCCTTTGGCATCGGTCAAAGCAACTCCTAGGCCTGTAAAGGACGTCAGCTAGGGGAATCAAGTGCGTGACGATCTGTGGGGGATCCAGAGACGTAAGGAAGGCGACAGTAGCCAATTCGCTTGGAGGGCTTGAGTTGGTCTCTGCTACATCCCAGACCGAAGTCTTATAGTAGGCTAGAGTTTGTAGTCAGTTTGTACTGGGCGGTGTTCAAAACTGGACGAGGTCCCGAGGTTTTTCTGCAAGGCAGTTTCCTCGTTAAAAAACGTTTGGTGTCTTGTGTGCTTTTTCCTTTCCGCATTATAACTCTGATTTATAATTAAAAGCACCAAGTACTACGTTATTACCTAACTGTCGAGATTACTCCAGTTAGAGGTTTGGATATTGATTTTTGAGATCGTCCAAACTCTTTACCATAAGACTCACGAGCCAAAACGAAAAGTTGGTAGTATTTCGGTACCCCTCATTTTTCAAGTTCTGCTCAATGGGTCTCCAGGGTCTGTTTTCTTTCCTTCTAGAGGCATAAGGCAAGGTGATCCTCTCTCCCCATATATCTTCATTATTTGTATGGAAGCCTTTTCCCAATTGCTTATTCATGCTGAGTCTATTGGGAAGATTGAGGGTTATAGAATCAATAATAGTCCATCTATCTCTCATCTATTTTTTGCTGATGATTGTTTTTTGTTTTCCAAAGCTTCTATTTCTCAGGCCAGAAACCTTCTTAAGATCATTGATGTCTTTTCTAAAGCCTCGGGTCAAGCTATCAATTTTCAGAAATCTGGTTTTTTCACTAATAAAAACATGCATCATAGGCACATTAAGCTTTTAGCAAAAACCTTAAAAATGAAATTCTTGTCAAAATCAGAAAAGTATCTTGGTGCTCCTTTATTTTTAGGTAGAAATAAAACTAAGAGTTTCGACTTTCTGATTGATAAGTTTGATTCCAGACTTTCCAATTGGAAGAAAAAGAATTTAAATCCAGCTGGTAGAACTGTCCTCACTAAGCATGTGCTAAGTAGCCAAGCTTCTTATCAAATGTCTTGTTTTCTTTTGCCTAAAACTGTTACTAGTAAAATAGATGAGATCCAAAGGAAATTTTGGTGGTCTAAAAAAGATCCTAAACGTGCTTGCTATTATAGATCTTGGGATTTCATTCGTAGGCATAAGTTTCTTGGTGGTTTAGGCATTAGAGATCCTCATACTTTGAATAAAGCTTTCATAATGAAACTTGGTTGGCGCTTGTTGAAAAATCCTGATCAATTGTGGGCCAAATTTATTAAGGCCAAATATTTTCCTGATATACATCTTTTAGAATTAAATTCAATTCCAAAAACTGCCTCTTTTGTTTGGAAAGGTATCTTTAGTGTTCTTCCTATCCTTAAAGAGAACCTAGTTATGAAGATTAATAATGGTCATTTGACTAAGATCTGGACTTCTTGCTGGATTCCAGATTGTAATATTATTAAGCCCAAAAACAACAACAGTGTTAGTCGTCAACTGAATGTGGTTAATGATCTCTTTTACCATAATACTGCTACCTGGAATACTGGTTTACTTAACACTGTTTTTGATAAAAAGATAGTTGACATGATTATTTCTCTGTCTACTGATCTTAACAAAAATGATGAGTTTATGTGGAAGCACACTAACAATGGAGACTTCTCAGTTAAAACTGCTTATAAGGTGCTCAATGGGGTTGTTTCTTCTGCTGATTCTGCTTTTTGGAAGAGGGTTTGGAATCTTGAATGTTTACCTAAAATTAAGTATTTTGTTTGGAGGATCTTTGCTAGAATGCTGCCAGTTAATTTGCTCTTGGCCAAGTACAATAACAGTATTTGCACTTTATGTCCTTTGTGCAAGAATGATGATGAATCTGTCATGCATTTATTTGTGTTTTGCCCTATAGCTACTCACATCTGGTTTGCTATGGGTCTTGATCATCTCCTTTTGCAGAACCCTGTGGATTTTAAAAGTGTCTTTCTTCACTGGTTTGATGATTCCCTTGGTCTATCTCCTTATAAAGTCAACTGGTCTTCAATTGGTTCTATAATTTGTTGGTTCATTTGGAAGAAAAGATGTGATGTAGCTTTTAGAAAATGTGCTGTCAATCTTGATAGCATCTTGTTAGATATAAAGAGGTTCATTAATACAGTTATTGTTCCAACTGTTACTACTATCACTCCTTCGATATCTTCTAAAACTGAAACATTCTTGATAGATCATATTGTTTTCATTGATGCTTCTGTTAAAGACTCTAAGTTGGGTGTTGGACTCATTCTTTGTACCACAGGAGGAATAATCAAGAAGATCAGAGGAGACTTTGGTGTGGTCTCGGATGCTGCTGTTGGTGAGGCTACAGCGCTTTTTTTGGCAATCTCTTGGTGTAGAGATTTGATGATCTCCAAAGTCCTCATAGTCAGTGACTGTTTAAACATGGTGAATTTTGTTAATAATGTTAGTAGTTCGGTTTGGTGGAGGTCAAAAGACTTGTTGGATGACTGTAAAAAAGTTATGTCTAGTTTCTCTTTTGTTAAGTTGGTCTATGTTAAAAGAAAGCTAAACAATGAGGCTGATGGTTTGGCTTCCTTTGCTAGGAAAAACAGTCTTGCTTTCTTATGGGATTCCTGTCCTTCTTTTTTGATCCCTTTTGTAAAACAGGAATCCTTAATCTGTATCTGTAACAACCTTGTTTGTTAATGTTATTTTCTGTTTCCCATCAAAAAAAAAAGATTAAGAATTCAACAGAGAAAGAAGCTAGACTTGAGAACCTCATGTCTGACTGGGAAAACCTTCGAATGCTTGAGGATGATACCTTTGAAGAATTTAACCACAAATTGTCTGAGATAGTGAATGCCTGTCACACCTTAGGTTTTGTCCCTCTGGATTCACCGGAAGATATTTTTTATGAATAACAATCCTAGAACGGTTTTTGAAGAGATGTTTATCCATAGATCTCCTTGAGCATCGGTTAGGGCCAGCTTTTTACCGCCTACGATATTTCCAGTCAAACTTTTGCGTGACTACAAAAGTGCGACAATTTGGAGTCTCATTCAGTCTTTTCCAAAGTAGTTTTTGTAACAATTTTTTATCGGGACTATGTCACAGTAGTGGTATCCAAGGGGGAATGTTATAAGTCGATGCGATTGTGGATGACCACCATTATGCTGATCTTGATCTTAGTATTTCTTTATAAACCCATCTGTACAGAGTGATGGGATGAGTGTGGAAGAATGTGACAAAGGTTGTCATGACGCATATCTTGTGCTACCGTAGTAACTTTGAATTACGATGCAAATTTCGAGTAAGGGGTGGATTTATGGTTGAAATCGTAATTCGTGAACGAAACAAATGGTTCAGAAATAGCAAACGATTACAGAAGTCCTACTTGATCTTCTTCTAGTTGGTAGAAGATAAAGTCCTTCTCTTCAGCCAGTTGCTCTTGCTACTACTACTACCACCTCCCTTCTCCCCATCGACGTATAATGGGTGTGTAAAACCAGATGTAGCCACTGCTGCACTCTGCCAATACTTCTCTTTGAGTATCCCAGCACTAGAATTAGAAGGTCCAGCTTCATCACTTTCTACCTTCTTTTTTGCTTTTAGAGCAGATTCTTTGTCTTCATAGTAAACCAAATTCTTCGCTTGATTTTCTCGACTACTGCTGCTACTAAAGCTACCACTGCTACCGCTATCATTACAACTATATTCACTTGTTCCCTTTCTTGATGAAGTATCTGGATCACTTAACGTATGGAAAATAGTCGCACTCTCTTGTTTCCTACTTTTAAAGGAGAAGCTCTTTGCCTTGTCATCGGACAGTGGAAGAATAGATTTCGATACTGACTTGCATTTATCCCTACCCAAGCTATAAGTTGTTGAGAGTTCCCGTTCTATACCATCTCTTTCTTTCATTAAGTCTCCTAATTTCTCCATTACATCAAGTGTCAAAGCTTCCTCTTCTGCTGCCTTCTGCTCGAGCTCGGTAATTGTCCGGTCAAATTCCTTTTTCCGTATGCGTAGCGAACGCTGAAATACAGATCAAGGTTAGGAACAAACTCTGGCGAAGATCATATGTAAATGGGCTTGCTTTACTATATCTACATGTTTCTCAATTCATGACTCACCCTCTCCTCTAGAAATTTTCCAAGGTTTTGATCTTTGAGTTTCTCCTTTCTCCAAAATATACAACAGAAACGGACGACACATACCAATACTATCAAAACAAGAGATTCAAACAGCAGAAATAGTAGTATTGTTCTTTCATTCTCAGTGTAAATGCTGAGATGCGTAGGCTTTGCTAGGGAGCAGCTCGACGTAAGCTTCTGACCTGCTTACATATAAATTACACTTAAAAGAAGCGGCAATCATATATCAAGCGTGTACTAGCTTTATGCCAAATGCACAAGTGATTGAAATAGAGATTTACGGGTTGTGCGGCATGACAGAGGGTTGCCCATATCTGCACAGCAGAAAAATTCCAAATTGTTAATCTCAATTTTAAAGATAGACAGAAGTAGAAATGGGGATGGTGCTAGAATATCTTTGTAAAAGAGAAATAACGGAAAAAAGCAGCACCAAATGTCAAACTACAAAGAAACTTACTTCCTGCAGTTACAAAAGCAAGAAGAATTCTCTCATCCATGGTGAAGTGCTGTAGATTGCTTTCATTCAAGAACGATGCGAATTGGCCTGATACATGTAGTCCACTATTAAAATCCCAAATTTCTGTTGAACATAAGTGCTATACGTAAATCCTTTGATCGAATCTTCCTACCCGAACAAGAATGAAAGAAATTAGACATACCTGTATAAGTTCCTGACCAGTATACAGATCCGGTATCTGGAACTAACACGGTAAATACAACATTTTTAGGCTTCATTGCGGAAATGTAAGTGAAATCACCAATAGTTCGACTGATTTTTCCCTCCATGACAGTTTGAGAAAAGTAAATTGCATATCCTGAGCAATCCAGAAGTGGACTAACTAGAACAACTGAATCAAGCACATTTGCTTTCGGAAACTTCCTAAGAACTCCAGAAGGTGAAAATGAGTACAGGAAACCATCCAATGAACCGATGGATATCCAACCTGTTAGAAACAAAAAAATATACAAAAGTGTTTTTGTTAATTCAACTGTTGACGAATCTCCAGAACTCGTTCTTAACACAATTATAGCTTACAAGTTCGAGAAGAGTCATAGCTTGTTACCGTTGGAATCGACTGTTGGAGAGCAATCTGTTGTACTTAGAGGGCCAATATTCTTCTGCCACAAAATATTTCCAGTAGAAACATCTAACGCCAACAAAAGAGCCTTAACAGGGAAAATGACATACACAAGACCATTGTTCCCTGGGGTTATTGTCAGAAGTTTATCAAATTCACTTAGATCCTGAATCCATTTGAATTGAGGATTTCGAATACCCAATGAGTAGAGCTCCCCGTAAGTGTTAGAAATCTACAAAATGCACATGCACCACCATCTCAGGGTCAATAAGTTTGCTCATGGAATGGAAATTTTAAGCCCTGCAGAACTGATAGGCACAACTACGTGTAGAAAGAGTAGGAGTTGGCGATCTTACATAAACACTAGCTTCGCATTGATCAACAACAGGAGCTGAAGTAAAATAACAATCTGTAATATTCCTTTTACAGCCTATGCGGTAACCAGACCTGTAAAGAACAGGTCCAGCACTCCATAATCTTTGTCCTCGCAGCGTGTATGCAAATAGTCCTCGGTTTTCAACAGTGATAAACACCAGTGAACTTATCACGCTTACTGCCATCCCAGATATTTTATTTGACCCTTCGGTGGTTAACGTATCACCAAAGAATACTTCGAATGTTGATTCAGGATTTCGAGCATTGGGAGGATTGATTTTCAAAATTTTGTTTTCTGCCACCAAGTAAACCTGAGAAATAAAAAATTAAAATCGTAGACACCTCAACAAACTGTGAAACAAAAGAAGACAAGACTATTTACAAATGAACAACATTGTATACCTTTCCAAACTCATCTTGAATTGGAGCTATATCAACATAACATGTATAGTTTATATGCACACTCCAGGCAATGGAACCATTGCTTTCGAAAGCAAAAAAGTTCCGTTCTGAACACGTATAAATCCTTCCATTATCTCCAACAAGTGGTTTTGAAAGCCTGTAAGTTGTCTTTCTTATAGGCTCTTGAGCTAAAAACAAAAAGAAATTCGCCAAAGACATATGCAGTAGTCAGCAAAGCTTTCATGAGCAATGTAAAAAGTAGTAAACACGCGCGTCATCTAATCGTTTGCAATTCCTTACAAAGACATTAATTATCAACGAAAAGATTTACGACTAAAATTGTTCACAAGAAGTGTAAAATACTACTTGAAGATAAAAATGAAAATTGAAACTAAGTGGATAATACAGTTTCATTAAGTATTGAACAACAAATCACATTTTGCGAGAGGGAGAGAGTTCTTACCCCTAAGTAGTTTCATGGCATCAGATGCTCGGAAAAGAAAGAGGAGAAGAAGAATTATGGGTGCCATTGGATGAGAAAATGGTGAGGGAAAAAGGGTTATAGTGATGGAGAATGTTTGAAGTATTTCTGCAATAAGTTTTTAAGCGGTTATTTTAACTACCTTGATTCCAGAGGGGAAAAAAGATAATTTTGAACCCCCACATTATGATTTTCCCAAACGTAACGAGTGAGTCAAGAACCGGTTTCTTCATTCTAGTTATGTATTTGATGTACCAGGTCCAGGAGTGAAATTGGTGTTAATTTGGTGCAAAAATATTTGTTCTCTGAACTCAAGTCGATGAAATTTTGTCCAAGATGAAAAGATACACACCGGGTCCATCAAATGTGGCCAACCCCTTTTCAGACTTCACATAGCAGAGGGCCCATAGTGACTCGGTGGTTCATTCACTTCGACCCAAGTGGCCTTCTAGAGTTGGAAACATGCCAATCTGCACTCACGATTCACAACAAAAAAGTTTTCCCATAATTCAATGAGAACAATCACACAGGAAGTAATTTGCATCAGAATTCAATGGTAAAACATTCACCAATTAACAGTTTGTGGGTAGTGGTTGCTAACTTGCTACCTGCCAATTTCATTCACTGTATTGTTGAATTATTTCCCCAATGTAACCTGATATAATCACATTGAAGTCACTTGCGTCTGCTTTCACAGTATCTTAACCAAAGAACTGGGTCATCTAATCTACAAGCAATTGTAAAGTTCGACGGTTGATTAATACGAAATTTCGCGAAAGTTTTTTTTAAGAGGAAGTGTATTTCCAAAACAGTTATGTTACAAAAGAGTTATCCTCAGCTAAACGAGGAGGAGAAGCAAACCAGTAACCATATAAATGTCAAATGGGGTCTTTCAAGAGAGATTTGTATAAATATCCACATCAAGTATGCACCCACTGTTGGATTTATAATCCAAACACGTTTAATTATTAAATATTTTATTTTTTAAGTATGTTATAGGAAAATATATGGTATTTGATTTGGTAAGGTAAAAGTCCTAGTAATTAGGAGTAATACGTGTTTAGTTAGGTATTTTAGAAATTTGAATGTGTATTAAAATGTGGGTTAATGTGGTAGTTAATGTGAGATTAATTAGGTGCTATTAAGTTGATATTTATTGTTGAA
>JAJJMA010239438.1:4468-26467 GCA_023529015.1 Papaver nudicaule
GATTGTCGAAGTTTAAATCCATAAAGAAAAAACATCTGTATGCAGTAAGAAGTAAACTTTCATCTGTAGTTATTGATTTTCTGTGGGTCTTGTTCATGTTGAGGATATTTTCAGAAATTAAATTTGATTTTAAGTTGCTTGTTTATGCAGGACTACTAAAAACAGATCGAGATCCAGAGTTGAGATGAAAGAGAATCAACATCAACAATGGACATCTGAATCCGTCGACATACAGATGTTGTTCTAACTTTGATTCGAACATCAACGAGAAGAAAAGCAGAAAAAGTGCATCAACGAGATCTAGATGAAAATATTCAATCAAAGAATTGACGAGAAAGATAAGTCAATTTCACCAGAATCATTTTAATTTGATTATAGCTTCTGAGTTTTTGTGTAACGAACGATTTTCAGAAAAAAAAATTCTTTAAGATTTTGAAAAACCTAGTTTCATTGATTTGATCTCAAATGTTTATTTAAACTTGATCAGAGCTCAGATCTATTAATAATTCTTACTAATCTCGCTTTAGAGACAAACTTTTGTTTACACTCTTATTTAACTTATCTTTTTCTCTAATTAGTCACAGGTTGTCTGGGTGTTTGGTAGCTTTGAAAATCCTTTGGCTGCTGAAAGATTTGGGAAACTGAAAACATACGAAGCAATTTTATGTATTGGAGTTGTGGTATGATTCTATGAAAAAAAATTTCTTCTTTATAGTGCAGTAGCACCTGTTCATTGACGAGCATAAATACCCTGTTTAGCAGTTGGATTACACTGATTTTGCTGGTTTAGTAATTCCTACCTTTGTGTTACCATTTTCTTTGAACTGAGACTTAAAATGATCATTCTTGTTTGAATTAAACGGTTGGATTACTCACTCTAAGTGTCTAGATTTAAACAGTTGGATGTCTATTACAGTTATGAGTGGCTATTGATTATATGTTTCGCCTTCGCTTGCAGGGTATTATGTCTCCGAACCATCTCTTCTCTTTTGGTAGTGGGGCTCTCTATGACACTCACGCCTTATCTAGCAACTGGAGCCCAATTACTTGCATCACGGTTTGAACAGCATGGCATGCATAGTTTATTGCCAGTTGAGAGTGAGGTATTACTACTAACTTGGATGTTTACATTTATGCTTGGTTACAGTGTACTAGTGTAGTAGTATTGAGGTTCAGGATTTGACTTGCTTCCTTATGTGAAGGATTGATGTGATGATTACAGACTTTCATTGGGTTATTGGTCTTTTCTAATTACTGATGCTCTTTGATTCTTTATCTGCAACTTCTATGTAACTTGGATGTTTATTTTAGTTATGAGTGGCTACTAAATATATGTATCGCCTTCACTTGCAGGGTATTATGTCTCCCCAACTCTCATCCCTGCTCTTTTTGGTAGTGGGGCTCTCTATGGCACTCACGCCTTATCTAGCAGCTGAAGGCCAATTACCTGCATCACGGTTTGAACAGCATGACATGCGTAGTTTATTTCCAGTTGAGAGTCAGGTACTACGGCTAACTAGTAATTATACGTGATGTGCTACTCTTTCTTTAAATTCTTAAACTATCAACACTTAGTTTACTTTAGAGAATGCTGTGTTGCAATGTTTATATCTAGGTATCAATTGCTCATGTACTGTAGTCAAATTGAATTCCTGGTTTTAGGAAATTGTTTTCTGAATTCCCAACAGTTTAATCCAAGTCATTTTAAGATGATTCACGGGGATTTGAAGTTGTGGGTTTTAATAAAAAAGAGATAGTGTTCACAAAACTCCAGAGTTTATTAAGAAGAATCCTCTTGGAAAGGTATATGATCAATATGTAGCTTTGTATATGATCAATAAGAGCTGAGAATAGTTTCTATTTTGGACGTGTATATTTGCAGGCTATATATTTTCCTGAACTAGCAAACACTAGTGGAGAATGGCTTGGTTAAGCATCTTACAGAGGCGATTACGCTCAACCCAACATCTGCTATCATGTATGTAACCAGAGGTGATTTGTGTTTTTTGTTTAGTCTTGTTATTGTGATTTGGTTGGTTTTAGCCTTAGGTTCTGATCTTGTTAGTTTAAAATCCTCTGAGCATGATCCTTTGAGTTCATGTGATGTGTTATATAATTTTTTGTTGTACAATGGCCCTGACCCTATTTAATATTTCAAGATTGATTCTGGATGGAGTAATGATTATTTTCTTCTTTGATTCCAGCAGTCTAGCTACTTCAACAACAACTATTAGGACAACTTTGTATGGATTGGCAGTGACTCAGGTAACTTTTCTACCAAATTTACTTGGCGTGGTTTAAGTTCGTAATATGGATAGACCTCATGCTACACTTGATTAAGCTGGTTGTAACGATTTTAAACTGTCTTTGTCCTGAGCTATATGTATTGCCTAGTTATAATACCTAACAAGATTGCTTAGGCGCTGATCTTGTTTTTATCTTGGTGCCTCATAGAGGGGGTATTGTGCTGCATGGTTTTCATTTACTTTATGTTCACATATCTAATACTTTATATTTACTTTCACAAGGTGCTAGAATTCCTGAAGAACTTGCTCCTACAATTGGTATCACTATGGACCAGAGGCGTAGAAACAAGTCACTTGATTTTGAAGGGCTCCAAACCAATGCCCAGCTTTTACAAGGCTAAGCTTGTTGTTTCTGAAGGAGTGCAGGCAAATTCAAGGTAAAACAAATCTCTTTTACCTTTGTATTTTTTCAAGCTAATAATTATTTTTCCAAGTGTTGTGTCTCATTTGATTTTTATCCAAATATCATTTGTATTCGATTTTCAAGATGTATATGTCAATTTTCGTTGTTGGTGCAGGTATCAGGTTGTTTATGTTTTTGCGGGTTTCATTTATCTTTAAGAAAGCTTAGAACTTGTAAGAACTTTTATTGGTGTTAATTCAAGTTCTGTTTAGTCTTTTTGGTGATTCTGAACCTTAAGTGTCAACTAGATTCAGCTATGATCAATATGTTGTACATGAACTTCAAAGTTTAATTGGATGGGGATTATTTCAAGTTAAGGAAATCAGGTTGTATTTGAATGTAAATTGAATATCATGATTTCTTGTTTGTTTTTATCAGATTTGAATAATTCTAGCTTTAGATTCTGATTCAGCTCAATCAGCTGAATCATTTTCTTTTTTTTTTTATAGAATAATATTCAACTAAACAGCTGCTTGTGGCTGTCTTATCAAACAACTGATTATGACAGACTTTTTATTCAAATGATAAACATCTGATCGAACCAGACTTAATTTCAAATAAGTCTTCCAGGATACAGCTGACAGAAGCAGACTTTTTTTGGGTTATTAAGTCTGATCCTGGCATACTTATCTAGGCCATTCTCCACTAGTGACAGGTCTAAGCATTGAAGGCAAATCAGTTAGGAGCATCGGCTTTACCAAGGACATGGACTTCCTCAAGGACGTGGAAGATGCCCCCACCGACTCCGCATTCGAAAAGGACCTTGACTGGAAGCTTATCTATGCTTTTACTGAAGCCAAATTGGGTTGGGACAAGACGAAGACCGATAAAGAGATATTTTCTGGAAAACAAAGGTCGAAGACATTCCAATTGAAATCTCTGAGGGACCAATTCATGGGGACTCTTCGGCTACATGAAGAGGGCAAGTTGGATCCCAAGTGGGTCACTGCGAAAGCCACTGCGTACATTCTCTACATCTTGGGAAGTGTCATATTCCCCGACACATCTGGTTCTTGGGTGAATGCCACATATGTGCAGTTTTTGGCTGACTTGGATAGGTTGAATGAAATCTCATGGGGCACTGCTTGTCTTGCATTCTTGTTGAATGAGATGAGAAAAGCTTCTAGGGCGAAGAAGGATCAAATTGGGGGAAGTATGCCTTTACTTCAGGTAATCCATGTACCTTCATTTGCCGCAATCCAAAAAGTATAGTATACTTAGTATCTTATACTCCCATGCTTCACTTGTAGGCGTTTATATATTTGCACTTCCCAGAGTTTGCCAAAAGGGCGCAGCCGAACCCTGATTGGAAAGAGGAAGACTATCTAGGGAGCAAATACATGTACAATGGGAATCCCTCGGGACAAGAACAAACTTTGATTGAGATTAAGACTCGATTGGACAACTTGCCCGCCGAGAAAGTTGTCTTCGATCCTTACATTAAAAGGAGGGAAGAAGGACACAGTGTTCGTAGCCGCATACAAAGGTACTTTGGACCTCTGTTTCACCCTACCAGATATGTTTTCTACAATCCGACAAGAGTGGCTCGTCAATGTGGTGGTGTACAAAAAGAACCAACCGAAGAGGCGCTCGGATTGGGTGGATTTGATACGAAGAAATGCATGTCCTATTATGGTTCAATTCAAATTGTGCACAAACCTCCTTGTACATCCACTGATTGGGACAACAGAGCTCAGAATTTGGTTGACCTTGATGCTCCTATCTTTCCGAACGATTGGGTCTACCCTGGATATATGGAGTGGTTGAAGAGGACTTCCCATCCTCATGTCATACGCCCTGATAATAGAAAGTTCATTGCTGATCCAAAAGAAGTCGTCGATGTATATGTAAGTATTCGCTTGTGTCCTATTAACTTTAATCATTATCTTGGTTGCACGGACGCGGACGCGGTGATGCGGACACGACACGACACGGACGTGGACACGAGCAGACCCTAAAATATGTAGGACGCGGACACGTTTATATATACTAATTTATAAATATATATTTATATGTATAATTATATATATGACTAAATATTTTAAAATTTATTTGTCGTATGTCATTTGCAATGGAGTAAAAAAAACCAGCCCATTTTTCATTAAGGAACTGGCTTTACTTTGGACTAATTGACAAATCTTAGCACCCAAGACCAACACGCGTCCAGGGTAACTTTGGTAATTTTCGTTTACAAATATAATCCATTAGAAACCTAATTGCTTAGCATAGTACAGAACTTCTCTATCTCCTTCTCCGCCTCTTTTTCCATCCTTACCATCCTTTGCTAAATAAAAGTAAGTTAGATGATTAAGTTTGAACAGAAAGAAGAATTAGAAGATCAACATCGGCAATTCCATTGTTCAACAAAAATTCAAACTTCCCCAAGAGTGAACTAATTTGAAAGTTGATTAGGTGCATCAATCAAGTATTAGATCTAAAGAATTATCTGTATCTTTTGTATCTAATAATTCAAGAAAATCCATGACAGAATGATTGACTAATTCAAGCAGAAGGATAATTGGCTAATTCAAGATATCTCTTTTAAGTGATTCATGGCCCATGATTATTCAGGAAAATCGATCTTGTAAAGATTTGTTCATTCGTTTTCCTTGCTAGATTTGTAATCTCTATCATGTCTTTATCATCTGATATCTTATAATTGTTGTTCTTATTTTTGATGCATGAATGATGCTAGATGTATTGAAAATCTATCTTCTTTGATGAAAATGAAAACAAAAGATAATCTCAGGAAAAAAAAACGCGTCCATTCAAAAAATTTGTGTCCAAAGTCGCGTCAAAAATGCGTCCGAGAAAAAAGCACGTGAGACGCGCACATGTTAGAGTCCGACACGCGTCGTAGCCGCGTCATGTCCGCGTCCCGCGTCCTGCACGGGTCAGACGCGGACACGGCACCAATTTTGGCGCGTCCGTGCATCCCAGGATTCATTATATATATGTACTTAGTGTATGTTGTATGATTGAAAACAGAGACCTCGAGTCGGCAAAATGATCAAGGAGTTCCAGACAGAGATTGTGAAAGGTGGTATAGATAAGAGGGCTGAGAGGATCTTGAAGAAAGCTCTTGACCAATTGTTGAACCAGGAGCATAAAAGACGAGGATAGTTGTTTGGACAATCTCAAGAACCACCACCGGAGAGGGCAAAGCGCAAGACAAGGGGGAATGAAGCCACAACAAGCGCTGCTCATGAGGATGCACAAGAACCACGACCTAAACGAGGTCGTGGTGGTGGAAGAGGTGGTGGTGGTCGCGGTGGTGAGGCTACACAAGACGCACCACCAGCTAAAAAGGCTCGAGGTGCTAGTACCAGTGCTCGTGGAGGTCGCGGTGGTGGAAGAGGTCGTGGTCGTGGTTAAACTCATAATAGTTTGAAAACACTTGTTTAACTTTGGTTATGTTGACTTAAAACTCGTTCGTTATGTTGTTTTAACTTTGGTAATGTCGACTTTAAACTTCGTTGGTATGTTTGTGTAGGATTTTAACTTTGGTTGCTAGTTTATGTGAATGAATGTGGTTTGCGTACTTAGATTTCTGTCAGTTTTTATGTCAGAATCAGTTTACATTGGTGTATACATAGAACGATTGTCTGGCAATTTTACCCCAAAAAATTGTCAGAGTACACAATCGTTCTATAATATTGTTTTTCAAAACCGATTATTGACAACATGAAAAACCCATTTTAAAAAATCGTTAGATGATGGTGTTGACATACACCGATTAAGAATGCTCAAGTATCTGAATCTCCTGTCTAACTTTGGTGCACATAATCGTTCTCTAAATTTGGTTTTAACTACCGATAGAAAAAATTGATTTCTTAAATCGTTAGATGTTTGTACTGAGATAAACTGATTAGTGGTTGATCAAGTATATAGTTTTCCCTGTCTATTTGTACCATAATCGTCCTTTATATCCATTAATATAAGACGATTTTGGTTATTATATTCGGTGTAATAGTTTGTATAAATGAACCAATTGATTTATTTGAATTTCTGGGTAGATTAACAACAATCGGCTTATTTGGATAATAATATTTACCAATTGTTCGAGAACCCAAGTATATTCGGCTTATGTTTCTATATATATATATATATATATATATATACCGATTGTGAGTTGTTCAGATTCAAGATTTTGGTTAAAAAAACTTGGGTGATTCTCATGTTTGATCATTTTTAATCTTGTTTTAATGTGAGAATTAAGACTAATTAATCTTATTTAGACTTTAATCATGTAATTAACAACTAATTGAGAAAGGGTAAAACAGTCTTGTTTTATAAGGGGTTTCCCGATTTTACTATACAACATCTGCCGGAATTATTTTTTCATGGGCCAAATTTAGGTAGGAGAGACAGACTGGGAAAGGCTTCCTCAATAAAAAGGGGTGTATTGTGCTGAATCTGCTGATATTATACAGTACTTAATTATTTTATTTTATTTTATTTTTTTGCTACAGAAAAGAACAAAAAAGAAAAAAGAACAGAAAGCAAAGAACTAAAACACGGCCTCCTCAACAAGAATAGAGGCAATACAAGGGGGAGGAGAAGAGAAACAACATTCAGTACTGTTGTTAGATTTTGCTAAACTGGCAAGGGTATGGGCAATATAAGAGAATTCATTCATCAACTTTCTGATTTGGAGGACAAATTCTCCACGGCATGACTTCTTTCCTGTCATTAAGAATGCTAACAATGGTTTGAGCATCACCTTGGATAATAACCTGACTGCTGCCAATTTTTAATCGCAAACTGCGTACCCACAAGAAATGCTCTAGCTTCAGCTTCGATAGGGGTTTTTACCTTGAAAACTTCAGTACAGCTGCCTTTGAAACCAGCATTGTGATCTCCGGCGATTACCCCACAAGCAACTATCATTAATGAGAATGCCCTGTCGACATTGATTTTTATCACATTAGCCTTAATAACGATTGAATCTTCTACCGTTTACAACTTCTCTTATCAATGGCTTATATTGATCTTGTGTGGCGATCTGTGTGTTGTTCATCTATTGGTACAGGCTGGCTTTGCCAGCTGTGTCATCTCAACTGTACGGACACATAACAAAATTCATTTATATTATGTTTTTTGTTTTCTTTCGCTATCTTCTTTACTCTTTTCTTTCTGCTCTCTTGAGCTCTTCTCTGTAATTCTGGTTCTTATCTTTAATGGAGATCAATGAACTAATTCATTTCAATATTTGCAATTCATTAGTTCTAGTATGGTATCAGACTAAGAATCCTTTGATTCTTAGGTTCGATTCTTTTAATTCCGTTGTTTTCTAATCGTTTTCTCAAGCAAATCTTGATCTATTTCTTTCAGTATTCTCTCATATCTTTCTTCTTCTTTTCATGATACAAGAATTTCCATCTAATTCAATGTCTGATTTTGATAATCCTACTGCTAATACTTTCTCAAATCTATCTTCTAATCAACTCAATAATCTTGTTCATTTAAAACTTACTGAGGAGAATTTCATCACCTGGAAAAATGTATTGGATCCAGTAATTCAGAGATACAAGATTCGCCGATTTCTTGATGGATCGTATCCGTGTCCTGCTCAATTCACGTCACCAAGATATAAAAATAGTGGAGTGGTCAATCCTCTCTATAATCAATGGCTTGATGAAGATGCCACTATTCGCATGTGGTTAAATGGGATTATTTCTGATGATGTTTTTCCTTATTTTTCAAGATCAACCACAGCTCATCAACTTTGGTCAAGTATAGAAGAAAGATTTGGTAGCTCATCAGATACACATGCTCTTCATTTAAGGTCCAAACTCATGGCAATAACTCAAGGTGATAAATCAATTCCAGTCTTACTTAAAGTAATTAAGCTACTTACTGATCAATTAGCTGCTTCAGGAGATTTTGTTTCAGATAGAGAGCTTGTAGCTATAACTCTAAGAGCTTTAAATTCTGATTTTATTCCTTTTATAACAACTATGAGACACAAAACTCCTAGAGTTACCTTTATAGAACTACACAACAGCTTGTTGAGTGAGGATGTATCTGTTTGTGAGAGAAACAAGTCCTTTGTGACTGAATCTAGTTCTAGAGCCTTTGCTGCTAATATGACTAGGCCAACTGGTGGTAGAGGTTACTCTCCTAGACCTGCAGTTTACTCAAGAGGTGGTAGGTCTAGTGGTTATCATTATGCAAGGGGAGTGGATCCTTCTTATACTTCTATGAGAGCACCTGGTCTCTTGCCAACTCCATTTACACCAACTGGTGTTAAACCACCACCAGCATTTCATCAAAGTCCTACAGTTGAGTCAGTACCATGTCAAATATGTGGCAAAACTGTTCATGGTGCTTTAGCATGCAGCAATAGACTCAATATGGCTTATCAGAATGTTCATACTCCCAAACATCTTGTTGCTATGATGGCTGCTGCAAATATCTTTGGCACAAATCCATGGTATGCTGATTCTGGTGCTAATAATCACATTACTTATGATGACAATGAGTTGGATTACTCTGCTAACTATGAAGGTGCTGAAGAAATTCAAGCTGCTAATGGTGAAGGTATGTTAATCTCTCACACTGGTTGTACTGTTAAATCCACTCCATTGCATCAATTTAGGCTGAACAATGTTCTGGTAGTACCAAAAGCTGCACAAAATCTATTATCTGTTCACAAATTCACCAGTGAAAATAATTGTTCTATAACATTTGATGGTATTGGATATTGTGTGAAGGATTTATAAACTGGGAGGATTCTTTTGGAAGGCCTACAGCATAATGGGTTGTATCCTATTAAGTTCAATAACTCTACTATAGCCAGCTTCAATAAAGGATGTCACTCAAATAAAGCTTTGTCCTGTGTACAAGGTCTGTCAGCTGAAGTTTTACATAGAAGACTTGCTCATCCATCATTTCCGACTATGAAAATTGTTTGTTCTTTAATGTCTTTATCACATGTAATCAAAACCCCTATATTATGTCATGATTGTCAACTTGGTAGGAGTCATAAATTGCCATTCTCTCCATCAACACATACATGTACAAAGCCTCTGGAGCTTTTGCATTTTGATCTTTGGGGTCCAAGTCCTGTAAAATCCAAGTCTGGATTTACATATTATGCTAATGTGATTGATGATTATACCAAATTCTGCTGGTTACTTCCACTCTGTGAGAAATCTGACTTTAGAACAGTCTTTTATCAGTTTAAAATGCAAATTGAAAATCAATTGGATGCTACTATTAAAATAGTCAAAACAGATGGGGGTGGGGAATTTTTGCACAAGGAATTAACTGGTTTTCTTTTTAGTTGTGGTATTCTTCATGAAATCTCATGTCCCCACACACCAGAACAGAATGGTGTGGCTGAGTCTAAGCACAGACATTTAGTTGATATTGGAAGAACTTTCTTACTGCAAGTTGTGGTTTAGCTACTTCTTATTGGGTTGATGCTTTCTCTGCAACCAATTTTACAATAAAAAGGTTACCAACTAAGTCTTTAGGTAATATTTCACCTTATGAAGCTTTATATGCTAAGAAACCTGATTACTCTTTCTTAAGGGTTTTTGGATGTTTGTGTTTTCCATGGCTCAGGCCTTACACTGATAATAAAATGCAACCTAGAAGCTCAGCTTGTGTGTTCATTGGTTATAGTGCACAACACAAAGGTTACAGATGTTTGGAGATCTCTACTGGAAAAGTGTTTATTTCCAGGCATGTTGTTTTTAGTGAAGCTGAATTTCCTTTAAAGTCCAGGACATCTTCAATTTCAGATGTTATAGCTGCAACACCATCAGAGTCAGAGGTTTTGCAGATTATGGAGGAGTTCAACAAGCTTACTGATTCTTCAGACACATCTACTTCTCCAGAGTCTGCTGACTTAACTATAGACACATCTTCAGCTATCATCTCTCAGGCACCATCCTCATCATCAGTTTTGCCAGCTATTGCTAATTCTCACAACATGACTACAAGAGGAAAAAGAGGTTTTTTCAAACCTAAGGCATTTTCTTCAAAGCATGTACTTTCTGCTTCTGTAACTTCAACCTTGGAGTCAAATATTACCCCCACTTGTTTCAGTCAAGCATTTAAAATTCCTGTTTGGAGAAAATCCATGGTTAAAGAGCATACTGCTTTAGAGAATGCAGGCACTTGGACCAAAGTTCCTTACACTGGTCAAAATTTAGTGGGTTGTAAGTGGGTTTTTAGTATTAAGGAAAAGTCGGATGGTACTACTGATGTGCACAAATCCAGAATAGTTGCAAAAGGATTTCATCAAAGAGAAGGTAAGGATTACACTGAAACTTTCAGTCCAGTGGCCAAACCAACTACTATTAGAATCATCTTATATGTTGCAGTTAATTTTGGATGGCTAATTAAACAATTGGATGTTAGCAATGCCTTTATACATGGAGATCTAGCTGAGGAAGTATACATGGTTCAACCTCCAGGATTTGTAGATCCAGAACATCCTGATTATGTGTGCAAATTGCACAAATCCATTTATGGATTAAAACAGGCACCAAGGGCCTGGTATGAGAAACTTATGAATGTCTTGCTCTCTTATGGATTTATTTCTTCAGCTGCAGATACATCACCTTTTGTCCAAAGGATTGGTTCCAGAATTACTTATTGTCTTATCTATGTGGATGATATCCTGCTAACTGGTAATTCCCAAGCTTACTGCAATGAACTTCTTGAGCAGTTACAATCACATTTTCCAGTCAAAGATTTAGGTGAACTACATTACTTTTTGGGATTACAAGTCAAGAGAAATGCCAATTCACTTTTCATGTCACAAACTAAATATGCTCTGGATCTTTTAAGGAAGTTTGATATGCTTGGAGCAAAGCCATGTTATTCTCCTGTTCCTGTCAATTTCAAGTTATTAGCATCCTCTGGCACATTACTTGATGATCCTTCCTCTTATAGGTCTCTTGTAGGAGCACTTCAATATCTTACATGGACTAGACCTGAGATTGGATTTGTTGTCAATCAGGTCTGTCAGTTTATGCAATCACCAACAACTGAACATATGTCAGCTGCAAAGAGAATCCTTAGATATGTTAAAGGAACAGTTGATTATGGTATTCTGTTTACTAAAGGAGTTTCAGCTTTGCATGGGTTTAGTGATGCAGATTGGGCAGGAGATCCAGACATTAGGAGAAGCACAGGAGGATATTGTATCTTTTTTGGTTCAAATCCAGTTTCATGGTCAAGCAAAAGACAACCTACAGTAGCAAGATCATCAACTGAAGCAGAGTACAGAAGTTTGGCAAATTCAGCTGCTGAAGTCATTTGGCTGTGCAAGTTGTTACAGGATTTACATATTTTTCTTCCACAACAACCTGTTTTGTTTTGTGATAACAAAAGCACCATATCTTATTCTTCTAATCCTGTGTTTCACACTAAAATGAAGCATTTGTCAATTGATTTCAACTTTGTCAAGGAGTTGGTGCAGGCAAGGAATTTACAGATTTTTTATATTGCTACTATGGAGCAGGTGGCAGACATCTTTACCAAAGGACTTGCTGGACCAAGATTTGCTTATCTCAGAAACAAGTTGAAGGTTCTGCCGGCAGCCCACATCAACTTGCGGGGGGCTAATAGCGATTGAATCTTCTACCGTTCACAGCTTCTCTTATCAATGGCTTATATTGATCTTGTGTGGTGATCTGTGTGCTGTTCATCTATTGGTACAGGCTGGCTTTGCCAGCTGTGTCATCTCAACCGTACAGACACATAACAGAATTCATTTATATTTTGTTTTCTATTTTCTTTCCGTTATCTTCTTTACTCTTTTCTTTCTGCTCTCTTGAGCTCTTCTCTGTAATTCTGGTTCTTATCTTTAATGGAGATCAATGAACTAATTTCATTTCAATATTTGCAATTCATTAGTTCTAGTAAGCCTCAGGGGGGCTCCATTTGTCTGGTTGAGGAAGAAGACTAACAACATTAATATGCACTTGGTCATTAGCAGGAGGAACACTACAATTGAACCAATAAGAAACACTGCCAATGATCTGGGTTATAGAATGATTTTCATTGTTGCAAACCACGGCATTTCTAGCTTTCCAGATTTCCCAAAAGAGGCAAGCACCCCATCTAAAAGAGTAAAATAATCTTTTCCTTCATTTAACTAGTTAGCCACACATTGTCTGACTGTAAGGGAAGGGTTTAAATCTGACCTGAAGTTCATTGGAGAGCTGAATAAGACCATCTTAGTGATAGGGCAAAACAAGAAAAGTTGATCCATGGTTTCAGCTGCGGCATTGCAAAGTCTGCAGTCAGTGTTTATCCCACCAATAAAAAACACTGATTTAGGGACCGGCTCTATTACTAGGGAGACCGAGTAATAAAACAAAAAAAGGTTATTTCTAAGCTTTTTCCAAAACCCCTTATCCAACATATTTTTTTAAATACCAAAATATCCCTACTTAATTAGTAGAATTAATGAATTAGATTAGTTTAACTAAACTAAGATTTATGTTCTAATATTTCAAATCACGTATTTTATCTTTACAAACGATAAAGAAAATCTAGTTTAAGTAAATTAGATTTTGTGAGTTCCAGAGCCTATTTTCGGTTCAATTTTAACCCAGAATCCAGCCGAAAATTGAAATTTCGGTTGGGTTTTGTTCTTAATCCAACCGACAATTTTTGGATTTGGGGAAAATTGGATGTACAGTAAATTTTCGTCCAGATGATAGTATCAAAATCCAGACGACAATTGTAATTTCGGCTTGTTTGTTTATCTACTCTCAGATGAAACTATCTCTGTAAAACAAAAGTTTTGTGGGAACCAATTGTCGGCTGGAAATTGTTGATATCGGCTGAGTTTTCGTCTGGAAGTACTGAATTAATCCAGATGAAAACAAAGTTCAACAAAATACCAATTTTTTAATTTCGTCTGGATATTTCATACCAAACGCAACCAAAAATAAAAAAAATTCGGCTAGGTTTTTCAAAATTAAGCCTATTTTCGGCTGCATTGGCTGTGACACATTTGGTAACTTGTTTTTCGTCTGGTTTGTTTGCATGCAATACAAACGACAATTGAATTTTCGTCTAGATTTTTAGGGTTTCACCCAGCCGAAAATCAATCTGAACTATCATTTTTAACCATTCAAAAGAGGAATCAAAGCATAAAAAATTAATCATAGACAAAATTAAACAATGGGAGGTGATGATGAAGAAGAAGATAAAGAGTTGAAAGAAATTGAAACTAAAATCAGTTTCTTTGTTTAGGTTTCATCCTTAATTTAAATAGGTAACTTAGACTTTTCATAGCATTTTGACACCCCTTATAACCCACTCTGGTATAGGGATCATAAACCCGGTCTCTCAAGTAATTGAGTCGGTCCCTATTGGAGAGGGCAAGCCCATCATGAATAACTCTCCACATAAACATCTGGATTTTGGGAGTGATTTCAGAAATTTTCCAAAACTTCTTCCGCTTGTTACCGTGATCTAGGGAGTCTGAAGTAGACGCTTGAGAGTTTTGAAGCATTTTTTGGTAAGATTTTGTGGAGAACGTCCCGTTAGGATGTTGGGTCCATATAAGTTTCCAAAACTTATAAGTTTGTCGGGCATACGATCCTCCAGACTTGGAATGTATATGCTGCAAATCCTGTGATAGCAAATGTGAGGAGGAACTAGCTTATATATAAGCTTTTCATTCCACCTATTAGTGCCTTGCAAGAACAATTCACACACATACGTAACATTCACATGCTCAAGTCTGTCCTTGAAAATTATCAGACAATGATATTAATGATAGAGATGAACGTTACATAATCATTGATACCAACAGTATTTATAGGAAACTGTAATAACAGTTTCCTAAACCGGTATACAATGACTCAGACCTTAGGACTCAGACACAGCTGACATTAACATAGCTGACTCGACACTGATTTAGACAAAGTTGACTCAGACACAGCTGAGAGATATTTTCATTACACTATTAGCCCCCCTCACCTAGATAGAAGCTAACATATCTGGGTGCTCAAAGAGAAAAGTAAGAAGAAAATATAACAGGCAGAAAGAGCTAATGTTTCAGGTTGAATCTTCAGTGTCTTCTCCAGAGATAAAATCAGCAGAAACAACTTCTTCATTATCACCAGAACGACTAGAAGATGCTGTTGCAGTTATTGAAACACCAAGCAATTGCTGCAGAAGAGAACTAAAGGTTGGAAAACAGAGCCCCTTTGTAAAAAGATCAGCCAACTGTGATTCAGAAGGAATTTGCAGAACTTCAAGAAATCCTGCATCCACCAAGTCTCTGACAACATGATACTGAAGCCCTACATGTTTTGTCCTGTTATGAAGCACAGGATTAGCAGTCATGCATATAGCTAAAATATTGTCACAATATAGCTGTATAGGTAATGATAAAGTGATATGCAATTCAGAGAATAAATTCTTCAGCCATTCAAGCTCAGAAGATGTGACAGACAAGCACTTATATTCTGCTTCAGCAGAAGACCTTGCCACTGTCTGTTGCTTCTTACTTGACCAAGATATTAAGGAATCACCCATAAAGACAGCAAAACCTGAAGTAGATCTTCTTGTATCCGGACAACCAGCCCAGTCTGAATCTGCATAAGCTTTGAGCTTATGAATATCACCCTTTCTGAGTATAATCCCTCTTCCAATAGAACCCTTAATGTATCTTAATATCCTTTTGACTAATAACCAATGCACATCAGTTGGCTGGTGCATATATTGACTAACATAGTTAACTGCAAAGCATATGTCAGGTCTTGTAAGTGTTAAGTATTGTAATCCATAGGGGTGCACATGGATCGGGTTGGGTCGAGTTTGGTACTCATCCGCACCCAACCCGCCGAAGGCGAGTGACATAAGTTATCACCCAAACCCAACCCAACCTACGACGGGTTGGTTTTCACCCGACCCAACATTAGGCCGAGTCGGGTCCATCGGGTGGCGGGTATAACCGTCCTAATAAAAAAAACTTTAACTCCCTGTACTGATTGAATAAATGGATCTGAAATTCTGGTTTGAGATCTGATTTAACAAAATTTAATAACTTGTTCATAAAATTAATGAGATGTTGTTCTCAATTTTAATAAGAACAGGAATCTAAAATAACTAGTGTCCATTATAGATATTCATTAAGAGATCGCCATATAGTTCAATACAGTATGATCAGAATCTGAGGGGGGGAAGAGAGATGAAGATCTAAAATATATACAGATCTAAACTAGATCAAAATATTCACACAACATTTACAGATATAAAATATTAGTTCGTTTTGATCAAAATATTCACGCAACTCGATATAACTAGTTGAACCAGAAGAGAAATGGGGAAGATCTAGTATTTTTTTTCTCCATTAACTAATTCTTTTTCGCCCATCAACGCAATCGATGATTCATTCACCAAAAAAATTAAGTATAAGAACAACACAAACACTAACAATAATAGTGGCGAGCTTTAGCAGGTGGGTGGGTGATGATGGAGCTTAAGTAGCGTAAAGAAATAGAAGGAGAGTTAGAGGATTAGGCATTTGTGAGAGAAGACTAAAGATATAGTGTTTATATATGACAGAAAGAATGGCTAAGATCATTGGTAGTAAGTTATTTGAACGGCTAATAGGTAGTCATGGCGGGTGGGCGGGTGGGTGAAAGCTCTTCGTCATACTCGACTCGTGCATTGGCGGGCATCAGAAATTCATAGTCATAGTCGACCCATGCATCGACAGGTGAGGTCGGGTGCGGGTAAAAATTGGCGGGTGCGGGTTGGGTCAGCGGGTTGGGTCGGGTTTGTGCAGCCCTAGTAATCCACCTACAATAGCCCTATACTCAGTTGGATTATCCAACAAAACTCCATCATATATTGAAGCTCTCTGATCTTTAGTCACTGGAGTGTCACAGGGTTTACAAGTAAGCATATTATCCTTTGTCAAGAGCTCCAAACTATACTTCTTTTGACTTAGATGTAATGAATCTGAGCTTCTAACAGCTTCAACACCAAGAAAATAACTAAGATCACCAAGATCTTTCATTGCAAAATCCTTTCCTAAATAAGATAGAAGCTGACCCAAAAGCACATCTGAGCTACCAGTCAAAATTATGTCATCAACATACAGAAGTAACACCATCATAGCTGACTGTGAAGTATAAACAAACATTGAATAGTCAGACTTTGCCCTTGTGAACCCAAAAGCAATCAAAGCTGAAGAAAATCTATCAAACCAGGCTCTTGGTGCCTGTTATAAACCATATAAGCTTTTCTTTAAAAGACAAACTTTTCCTGGATGATGTGGATCTTCAAACCCCTGTGGTTGTTTCATATAAACCTGCTCATGAAGATAACCATGTAAGAAAGCATTTGATACATCCAACTGCTTTATCTTCCATCCTTCTGATAATGCCAAATTCAAGACTACTCTTACAGTAGTAGATTTTACCACAGGACTAAAAGTCTCAAAGTAATCTTCTCCTTCCTTCTGATTATAACCAAGTGCAACTAACCTTGATTTGTATCTATCTACAGAACCATCAGCCTTCAATTTTATTCTGTAAACACACTTGCACCCTAAAACATTCATTCCAGGTATATAATCAACTAACACATATGTCCCATTTTTTCAAAAGTGCAAGATATTCTTCTTTCATTGAAGCCTGCCACTTAGGATCTTTAGCAGCTGTTTTAAATGTTTTAGGTTCACTTGGTATTTCTAACAAAGACACAAAAGCAGCATCCACAGGATATCTCACTGTATTATTAGTAATATGATCAGGAAACTGTTTTGGCTTGTAAATTCCCCTATGAGACCTAGTAACAATAGTATTGTCTGTTGTACTTGAAGAAGAATGAACTGGAACTTCACTGACAACATCAACATCTTCATGTGAAGCAGGAACAAAAACAGTAGAATTACTTGATAAAGAAGAATCAGTAAAGTAAAATTCACTTTCAGAGAAAACTACATGTCTTGAAATATGTAACTTTGCAGAATCAAGATTAAAGCATTTGTACCCTTTATGTAATGGACTGTAACCCAAGAATATACATCTAACAGACTTAGGTGAAAGCTTATCCTCTCTTGAATGTCCTAAAAATGGATAACAAACAGAACCAAATACCTTCAAATAAGAGTAATCTGGAACTTCTCCAAAAAGAACTTCTAAAGGAGATTTCATTTGCAATAGTGGTGTAGGTGTCCTGTTGATAATGTATGTTGCTGTCTGGAAAGCATCAAACCAAAATTGCTTAGGACAATGAGCTGTGAAAAGCAGGGAATTGCCCATTTCTGTAATATGTCTGTGCTTCCTCTCTGCTATCCCATTTTGTTGTGGTGTCTTAGGACAGGAAATTCTAATTTAAGTACCACAAGCTTCTAAGAAACCTTTGAATGGTCCTTTAGCTAACTCAGTTGCACCATCTATTTGAAAAGCTTTCACTTGTGTTCCAAACAAGTTCTCTGTAAGTTGCTTAAAGTGTTTAAAACACTGTAAAGCATCACTCTTTAACTCCATGGGATAAATCCAGTGAAACCTAGAGTAATCATCTATGAAGAGAATATAATACCTATAACCAGCAATAGAAACTACAGGTGCAGGAACCCATTCATCACAATGTATAAGAGACAATGGTGAAGTAGCATGATATTCTGACAACTGAAAAGGTAACCTCTTACTCTTAGCAAGCTGACAAGGATGACACAGCGTATTTGACTTCTGTGAGCCTAAATCAATTTGCTTCACTGCCTGAAGATGTTGTAGAATTCTAGCAGAAGGATGTCCCAATCTATTGTGCCACTGAGATGAAGTAAGTTGTACACTAAATGCATTATGCAAATCAGTAGAAGAAATAGGATATAGATTGTTAACCATCCTACCCTTAGCCAACAAATTATTAGTAACACTCTCTCTGTACCCATTAGCATCAAGTCTAAAATAACAATTGTTATCTTTGGTAAACTGACCCACAGATAAAAGATTTTGTTTCATTTCAGGCACTACCAACACTTCATCTAATTTCATACTAGCATGCTCAGTTGTTAAATGAGTTTGTCCAGTAAAAGAGATGTTTAAGGACTCACCATTTCCAACTTTGACTTTGTCTTTCCCTCTGTAAGCAGTAGTGTTGGAAAGTAATGAAGAATTTCCTGTCATGTGTGCAGTAGCTCCAGAATCAGATAACCAAAAATGAGATGTAGAAGGATCACCCTTGCTGATGTGGTAACTAGAAAAAGCTTGTTGTTCTGCACCAACTTCAGAATTAGATGCATGTTCTTCTTCAACAGTAACCGGGCTAGCTGCTGGTTTACCTGAAGTAATTGGAATAGTAGAACTAATAGGATTCGACCGATTCTTGCTTACATTTGCAGGAAAATTTTATGAGAACTTGAAAATTTGATAAAAGTAGTAAAAATTGCAAGAAATTGAAGGCGAGGGAGAAGGAGAAGACAATACCTGCAGTGGATAAGAAGAAATTGTTGGAACATAATCCAGATTTCTTATGATGTACTTTTCTCTCGATGTATTTCTTGATTATATATACTTGACGGAATTCACGTCATGATGATCATCTGGAGTAGTATAACTGATAGCATTCAGCGGATTCTTGCTTACCAATAAAAATTTCAAACATTTGTAAGAATAATTAAGATAAAGTTGAAACATTTGATGTAACTAGTAAAAAGATTTGGTTTCTTTTTTTAATTAAGAATCCAAATAAATTACTTTTAATAATTAGAAGTTTAATTGTGAATACAAAATTTTAGTTTACAAATGTATATTGCTAAGATATCTTCTGAAAATTGATGTTGCGTAAAATATTTATTAAAAAAATTCTTATACATACATATAGATGTCAGTTATATATAATATATGTGATACCACATGTATCACATATAACACAAGAAAAATCTTTCTTCTTGTTAGATTTGAAGAAGTCTTTGAACATGAAAATAATTTGTAATATTTCTTCTTGTTAGATAATCGTTCAATTGAGATTGAGACAAGTTTTGTCCTTGTTAATGGAGATTGTTCATTTGAGTCACCTGATTCTTAAATAAATTTCATATATTGGTTCAATATTGTTTGTTTGTTAAGGTGAGATATGCTTTTCTTTTTTAATTTATTACATGGCTTTTATGAGCATTTTGCAAGATGGAAAATGAAAAAATGGATATACATAAAAATCTGGTGTTATTGTGTTCAAGGATTCTACTTTTTTTTTTTATAGATAAGGATTCTACTTAAGACTCTTAACTTATAAAACTAGTACAGGGTATTTGAAGAAACTTTAAAATATGGAAGTTGAGGCAGAGAACTCCGACTGGTGAACAACTTTTTGGAGTATTTGATATAACGAAAGATAAGAAGTTGAGAACATAACCACTTTATTGGATTAATTTCATAGGGTGCTGGTAATTTAAACTGGTGTGGCAAAATACATTGATAAAACCTTCTCGGTGGCAACATTTATTGATCCCTTCTCCATTTGTTTCTAAATTATCTACAAAGTTCAGTTGTCTATTGGATTGAGAGGAAAAAAAACGTTGCATAAATAACAGCAACCAAAACAGATTCTATCAGAAATTAAGCTACATGTAACTTTCATTCATGATCATCAGTAGGCGGGTTGCACCTATCTCGATTAACAATTCCCATGAATAAAAAAACAATTCCCAGGGATAAAATCGAAAATACAGCCATAGCAATGAGGAGATACCCTCACCATGGCATGTGCCATGCCTTTGGTGGGGGTGGCAATTTTCCAGGGTTCCTTACCAAGTATGGCTAATACTGAGAAACTATTAGCTTCATACCATCTTGGACTTGAGAGGCTGATGCAGAAAAAGTCCAGGACAACTGGCAATCTCTCGAGAAAGCCGTTCGAGGAGCGGTTGGTGGTTCTCGTAATAACCCTGACAGTAGATTATGAATCTTTAACTAAGAGGTTCAGTTCTGAGTTATGGTTTAGAACAGGATAAGTATTTATTGCAATTTTTATAATGCGCGGTTTAAATATTTTTTTGGTTGCATGTTTTATTTCGAAACACTTAATATTTTTGGAATTCCCTACTGAGTTGTGGTTTGCTCACTCCCTTTATTTTGCTCTTCCCACAGAGTTTGAGAAAGAGTTAGCACAGTAGGCTGAGTCGAAAGCTTGCTGAAAGATACTAAGACATTAGTACACTGAAGAACACTATTATATCTATAACGGGGATTCTGGGGTACTTTGTGGATTTGATTTAAACTCAAGTTTCTTTTGAATAAATTATCTTATGATACATTAATTTACTTTATTTTATCATTTTTATTTAAAGATAAAATATTTACACAATGCGTATATCTCTTCTGGTCATATTGTAGGCTGTAGGCATCTCTTTTATCACTGATGCAAAATATTGAACTGCCAATGTTCTCATAGGATAGGGGGCGGATTCGTCAATGCTTTGTGATGATGTGATGATCTATACTATTTTGTAAATTTTAGAAGTTTTTATGCAAGAATAATGACCCATATCTGCCACTAAGAAAGGTGCTACTAAAGATCCTTAGAGAGAACTAAAATGCCCAAACAAAGGTGCAATCCAAACAAAAAAAAAGTGTTCAATCCAGTGGCATTTTTACATATATCACAAATAGGAGAAACACTAAAGCAAAACAGAGCAATTTTCAAGGAAACGAGTAAAATGTTAAGAAAACGCCGAGAGCAGAGTTGACCATATAGGTTAACATTTGGCCATACAAGCAACTCGAAAAGATTTTGAGGGGAAATGAAGCCAAGAAACATGACCATCTTTTGAATTTGTTCAGACTTGAGGTGCTAAAATGACGGAGTCCTGTGGAAAAACAATATTCCTCAATAGAACTGGTTTTCGTACATAAAAGGTTAGGATCGATCAAACAATCTGCATAAGCTAATTTGTTTATGGACGAATAGACAAGGTATAAACGTTGGGGAGACAGTTCAATATTCGGCTCCTATCTGTTGGGGGTCGTAGAGGCCGAATGTACATTCAGCCTCTATCTTTAGTTTTATTTAGGGGCCGAACTCACATTCGGCTTCTAAAAAAAAAAAAAAATACAAGACGAACTCACATTCGACCCCTAAAAAAACCTAGAATAGGGGCCGAATAGCTCTTCGTTCTCAGAAACAATGGAGCATTCGGCCCCTATTCTGGGTTTTTTAGGGGCCGAATATGGCTCTAAAAGTGCGTTTTTTCAACGAAATCTCTCGATTTACCCATGGAAACAACATATAAAATAATTCAATCACACACCATAATACTCAAATATGATGAAATGGGTTTGTGAAATTACCTTC
>JAJJMA010239445.1:0-15682 GCA_023529015.1 Papaver nudicaule
AATAGTCGGCTACTTTAGTAGAGTTATAACGATTGAGATTTTGTATTATTGTCTACATAACCATGAGTTATGTTAGTATTTGTTCCCACAATACTAAGGTTACAAGATGCATGAGATAGATTCGATACCGTTTCCAGTGCAATGGTTTGCTTGCAAATCACATGTAGGAAACATATGAATCTAAAGGAGTACTCTAGAGCAGAGTCCAAAGGATTATAGCTGAGGGCGTAATAACACGTCTAAGTACTGGCCCATCCCAGACTTCCTGCGGATCCAGTTAAACCCTAATCTGAGCGACGGCGGTTCACGAACCGGTTCGTGAACAGTGGCACCGAAAATTTCTTATGCGTCTCAAAAGGTTGATCTATACACGTACATGTACGTGAACACCAGATTCAATGTATTTGGCATGAATTCAGACAGACGATTCACGAACCGTCCACGTGAATTTTATGCGGGAATATCCACGGGTTAAACAGCTAACTCCTACATCTCTTAGTTGGACTTTTGCTTATCAGAATATCTTTTGTGGTCCATCTAACGAATCTCAATGAGTCAATAAGATAAAGATTATCTCTGGTCTGTTGGATATCTATCTTGAAGTGATTTTGAGCTAACAAATCACTTGGCATATAAATGTTAAAAGATTTCCAATTGAGATATATCTAGGGTTTCTTTCTGTGCAAGACAAGTAACAGGTTCGTTTACATGGGCACTTGCTAACTTGTAGGTTAAGAAACTAGTTGCTTTGTTTCTAAGCAACCTATCTTATTGAGTGCTATAAATAGAGGGTTAAAGAACGAAAACCACAAGCTTCTAGCATACGTGAAGTTTCTCTGTGGAATTGATCGTAAACTCTTTGTACTTCGTTGTAAGCTTGTTGTGGTATAGTCATCCTCTATTAGGTAGCAGTTCCTCTGTGGGATTTACCTAACGACTATAAAGACTTCTCTTGAGAGTTGGGAAGCACAGGTAGGCGATAACGTACCTCTGTGGTTGTTATCAGATTAACCTGTAACCTTGGTAACCTGATCACGTTCTTGTCTATTCTATAGTCCTTCTCTTCTGCAATAAGGCTATTCAAGAGCTGATACGTTACATACAAGGTTGAAGGAAGCAACACACGGATGCACTCGGTATTGTAAGACCTAGTTAGCTCCAGTTGTATAAGTTTCTTAAGTGATTCTTTTTACAACTGAGGTAGAGACAAGTTGGGCATAGTTTACTCGGTTTACTTGTCAGCCCCCGCTTGTAAGTAGATTTCCGTATGACCTGGAGCAATCCGAAGGAGGTCACTTTACGTATGTTAAACTGAAGAGGATAGTTCGAAACATATAATCAGTAATTAAGGTTGCAAAGCCGGTATTGTTGACTTAAGCCTTTAACAGCAGTTATAGCAACTCCTAGGCCTGTAAAGGACGTCAGCTAGGGGAATCAAGTGCGTGACGATCTGTGGGGGATCTAGAAATGTAAGGAGTGCGACAGTAGTCAATTCACTTGCAGGGCTGGAGTTGGTCTCTGCTACATCCCAGACCGAAGTCTTATAGTAGGCTAGTGTTTGTAGACAATTAATACTGTGTGGTGTTCAATCTGAACGAGGTTCCGAGGTTTTTCTACAGGTCGTAGTTTCCTCGTTAAAAAAATCTTGGGTGCCTTGTGTTCTTTACTTTCCGCATTATATTCTCTGATTATATAATTAAAGCAAACACAAGAACTACGTTATTAATAACCGTCGAGTTGGTCCATAATCCATCCAGGGGGATTTACCAAGACTTATCTTGCGTTGGACCGATCACTTGTGATCCGACTCCGGTTATCAGATTTGGATATTGATTTTTGAGATCGTCCTATCTTACCATAAGATTCACGAGCCCAAACGAAAAGTTGGCAGTATTTTCGGTCCCCCTGCTTTTTCAGAGTTCTTCATTTTCTAGCCATGCGTGGAAAAATACCACTTACCAATGAAAAATACCACTTACGACTAGAAATGTTGTAACACATTTCCATTAACCGAAAGAAAAAACCCCTCTACGAGGTAAAACTACCTGCGTCTAGCAAAGTTATGAGCAAAGCCGTCTACGACTAGGAATATCAACTTACACTTAATCGTAAAAGGTTCGTACTCAATCTTAATATGAGTTACTTAGTTACCTGAGTTCGAAACTCGTCTGCATTAGGGTGGGGGAGGATTTTTCTTTATTTTTTTGCCTAGCTACCTGGGTTTGTAGGTAGTGGGCTTCGGTCCAACTTTAATATAACCATAACAATTCAAAAAAAAGTATGTATAAGCTTATACTTAATTTCATTTTGGAAAATCGAGTTTACGGATTATGCAATTATGGTTAGAATTTTTGTGACGCAAATTAACTATATAAGTACTGTTTACGGCTAGGTCGATCCAGAATTTTCCATATGTAAGTTTTCTACAACCGAGTTATAGCTAGTAGCTTTTCATTTTCGAGCCGCAAAACCTGAAAAATTGTGTTTACGTCTAAGAAATTTCTCATCAACCTAACCGTAAATTACGCTGGTGTTTTTTTTTCCTCATTTATTTGAGAGAATCTAACCTATTTTAAGCACCAAAAACAACAAAAAAGACGCCTCCATCCTGACCTGGTTGTTGAGGCTTTGAATTTTTCGGGCAATTTGTTTTCCGTGTTCTTCATTTAGTTTGTGTTAATGATAAATATTAACTTGTTTTAGTTTTTTGATTCTTACTTAATAGAATTAAGTTTTTGATTTAGAGTTTAAGTTTTCGATAAAAAGACATTTATTACCCACTAGAACACTCTTAAAACTCAATGTGAAAATTTTGAATCATTTGAAACTTTCTAGAAAATGAGCAACAACTAAAACCATGGCGGTTAATGAGAGGTACTATTTCACTTGAGTTTGGGATCGTACCAAAATACATACTCCCTCTGTTTCAAAAAGATAGGCACATTTGACTTTTTTTCCAAAAATTAAGGAACTTAATAAACCAATCATTAAAGCCATTTTTATTGTTTTTTCCTTATTAACCCATAACACTTGTCAACAGTAAACCAATCATAAAGAAAAAACGAAGATGCTAGAAAACTCGCTCTAGTTTATCGCGACTTACTCGCACTCCTAAGTGGCTTGTGATGTGGGTATGATTTTGTATTACACGTCAGTGGAAAGAGAAGTAACGAAAAGAATTTTTTTTTTGCTTCTTTCTCTTCTCTCCAACATCAACATCTTGTTACAGAGACAGTGTGAATTCATCTTAAATCCATGTAAAAATTACACATAAAATCAATATTATTTCCAAATTACTCCTCACTAAGAAAATCACCAATTTCACAGTCAAATCTAGGGTTTTCAAAAAAAAAAATCAATTTTTTCCAACAAAATTCTCTCAAATCTCTAAATCAAACCGTTTGATTCTTCTTCTTCTTATAATCAAATGGCTTATTCATTATTAATAAACCCAGAGCTCTCATCTTCTACAAATTTCCTGATATTCAATATTGAATCAGATCATAATTTGGTTTATATTTTTCAGCGTTGTTGTTTTTGCTGAAGATTTTGATGTTGCTCTTTACTCCTTGTATTCTCTTTATGTATAACAACGATGCATCAAAATCTTATTTTTACCTGGTTTTAAGAACTGTCTCTATAAAATCATACAACCGATGAACCCAAAAAAAGAAGAAGAAAGACATTGAAGATGAAATCGATGAAAGAAATTAGGTATCAAGAAAATCCAACAACAAGGACAAGTTAGAGAGTGCAGATTTGATGATTTGGCTAAGAAAATTAAGATTGATAAAGAAGAGAAGAAGAAGCTAGATGAAATAGATGTTTAGAAACATCTGTACAATCTCTCTCCTATTGCTGCACTCGTGGAACAAATAAACCTAACCATTGTGCCACGTTGCCACTCCAGCTCAGACTGCGTGGAAGCAGCGTGAAAGGAGCGATGCGCCTATCACAGTTGTATAATAAATGACTCTAATTATTGGTTTTATGAAGTTCCTTAATTTTTGGAAAAAAAAAATCAAATGTGCCTATCTTTTCGTTACTCAAAGTTGATACTAAGTATAACTACAATATCCTGTGGTGCCTATTCAATCTAGTACAAGATATTAAGAATTTATTCAAGTTATTCCCATTTTGACAATGTTTCTATGTGCCTAAAGAGCAAAATAAGATAGCGAACATTCTCTCAAAGCTTGCTAGAACTGAAAGAATAGATAGAGTATGGTCTATTTCTTTACCAGTTGAGATCATCATCAAGTGTTAGGTGATCGAAACCTTGTAAACTCTAATGCTTAATTCAAGGGGTATTTTGTGAAACCTCCCTTCTAAAGATGCTAATTTGCATTACCTCCCCTAGAGATTGAAAATTAGGGAAACCTCCTACCGTCCCGTTATCTCTCTAGGTGGCAGTTAGCTGATTCAACCACCATGGCCACGTTGGCAAAATGAAAACGTGGCATTCAATATACCAAAGTTACCCTTACCGTTTAATAAAAAAATAAAACGCATACTTATCTTATCAGATCGCACATGGATATGTGTTTTTCATTGGGTCCTCCCAATTCCAATAATTATGCATCGTCTTCTCTTCCGTTTTCACTTCCAGTCGACCACCATCACCCAAGGCTAACCCAATTCATAATTTTTGTTCATCATCAAACCAAGGTTTGATTTCAATTCCAAGGTTTTTATTGTCAGAGACAACAAAAACCAAATGAGCGATGTCAATCCCACCCATAAAAGACAATGTTTGGATTACTCGATTTTATCTCCCTGTTCCACCATTAACAAAACTAAAGAAATTCAATTCAAGATTTTCAATACCCTAGATATTTGTCGCAAATGGGATTATTACTAAATTTATTATGAAATTGTTAACCAATTAAACAGTAGTACTATTGCTAATCTTGTCACGAAATCGAATACCGTGCAACAATTTCATGACTCGATTTAATTAAAAGCGATAGAAGTCTGATTGATTTTGTGCTCAAGAAGAAAAACGATGTTTTTCCATGGAAGAAAATAATGAAAAGGTAAAGTTAATATTTGACAGAGAAAACAGTCGAGATAATTAGGAAAAATATCCCTGTTCATGGATAAGTAGTGATCGTAGGTTAGCCATGGCTAAGTGTCGGAAATCAAGAGTACACAGTCGCCGTCGCCGTCGCCGAGGTAGATGATCCAAGAGAGATGTTATTAACGATGATAAAGAGGGAACGTGTTTTAATCTTAGACACTTCCCAAAAAGAAGGCCATCAATTACCATTGAGCTAACATGGTTGGAGCCGTCGGATATTTTAATGAGATGGCAAACACATTGTCCCTAATTTAGTTTTCAGTGAAAGGGTAGTTTAGACATTTCTATGTATCTTTACCATGTGTACCAATCTTATGTGGAAACTAACTGCCACCTAAAGGGATAACGGAACATAGGAGGTTTTGCAAATTATTAATCTCTAGGGGAGGTAATGCAAATTATGTATGTTTGGATGGGAGGTTTCGCAAAATATCCCTTAATTCAATGAAGTTTTTTGTTTTCAACGGAAAAAAAAAAAAAGTGGAATGCGTGTATCTTTTGGAAAGGAGAGAATATTGTATAAAACAAAAAACCATTCTTGACTTCTTTTCGCATGATAGCCCTATTTTGTAGACCCAGAAAAATTGTCCGACCCCGAAAAAAAACTCGCTTGATCTTCTTTTTTCGGCTTGTTCATTTCTCAGCCATACACAAAAACAAAACAATGGAGATGGTCGAGCAGAAGAAGATCCCCCTCGATAAAATTCGATGGAGCTATCCGCGTTCCCTTCTTCTTCAACATCACACTTCTCCCTCCCAAGTCCAGTCACACGTAACACCAATCTACATAACCCTAAAAACATTAACCTATCTCAATCCCCATCAACAAGAAGAAGGGAAATATCACCCATTTCCATCACCAGAGTAAACACCAATTCCCCCTTTTCCCGCAGTTCAGTTATTTGTCTCGCTACAGCTACAACCACAACAAATAAGATCGATGAATTTGAGTTAGAGAGCAAAAAACACGATTTACTAAGAGCAGTACAAGATACTCAACGTGGTTTAATTACAACCCCCGATCAACGTGCTTCTATTGAAGAAGCCTTGGTAATCAATTTCTCCCTCTTGTTATTGCATTCATATCGATTGTTTTGGTGATTATGAGAATGTGATAGAATTCTGTGCAGGTTTGTGTGGAAGGATACGACGCGGGTACGGAGATAGACTTAAAGAAGTTGGATGGGACTTGGAGGTTGCAGTATACATCTGCTTCGGATGTGGTTGTTCTGTTTGAGTCTGCCCAACGTTTTCCTTTCTTTCAGGTTTCATTTCTAAACTAATTTGGTCGTTTTCTGGTAGTATTAGAATGATTAGGTTACAATATTTGTTTCCTAGTCTATGTTTGAGACCTAAAGATGATTTCATACTTCGTAAGATTTTTGGTGAGGGACCTAGTTTTGAGGGGAAATCTTGTGGGAGATTACATTTTGAGGATGGATACACTTACACACACCACTCAAAACAAACATAAAAACTGGCTGCTATTGTTTATTTGTTAGTCACTATCTAACAAGGACATAGGTATGTGTCTTGGTGTGTCCTATGTTGGTACGGGGTGTTGGAATGGTGAGTTAGAAATTGGCCAAAATGCAGATGATTTACATGTGAACTATGTGCTAAATGAATTGTTATACATACAACTATACAAGACATTAGCAATTAATTAATTATTAAGTAAGAACTATTGCGTGCAATTATCATAAAGTACCTACACATGATGTCTATTGTTATCTGCAAGTACCTGATGGAGTGTTTGCAAGTGCCAGAGGTCTGCATATAAAAATGACAATAATCTAGAAAGTGGCTGTCCTTGTTACCTAGGTTAGTTGGCAACAAAGTCTGAACTGACCAAATGCTGCTGTCATATTTCCAATTCTTGTACTAGTTAAAGTTGGTGCCTTCATGATTCATTCTAGTTCTGAAATTCGCAAGAACAAAATTATCAGAATTAAAGTCCTCTATAGGGGTTTAAAGTTTCAGCAAACTTTGTATGATACAGTCGTATTGTGAACATGTAACATTCCTTGTATTATTCACTTGTTGATGTGGTAGTCTAATTTTAATTCGTTAGTTAGACCCCAATTCAACAAGCACTTGCATTTCTCTTGTTTCTGAACAAATAGCTGCATGCCCTTTTATTCAAATGGTGAGTTAGAATCTCACGGTAATTGTATCTAGTGAAAACCAATGCTTTTAAAACATATCCTTTTGTAGGTATTCTCTCCAGTGCTCATGTAACTGAATTTTTTATTTTAGCTTCCAATTTCTTTCTCTGTTTGTGTAGGTGGGGCAAATCTTCCAGAAATTTGAATGTCGGGATCAAACAGATGGAGGTGTTGTACGCAATGTTGTTCAGTGGAGCATTCCAACCTTACTAGAGGTAATATCCTAGTTGTATTTCCCAGCTCATATCAAGTTTTAAGTGCTAGGCTGCTAGCCTAAGGTGAAACAACAATTGGAATTTTAAAGTTCTAAATTTTCTCTTGGATAGTCAGTTCTCTTTGCAATATAAATTTATACATGATATGTTTTCCTTTGACATTAGGAAGTCCAACAAGAATTTTGCTTTTTGTTATAGTTGTTACAGTTACATTGTTAAATTCTTCTTTCCTGTCTAAATTTAGTGAGAGAAAATAGACCTAGGGTATGAGGCTAGTTCATGTGCTGATTAGATATTAGGAGGTAGTATTTTCATAGATGTACCAATTTTGATTCTGGGATCAGGTTTCTTTTATGCTCGATTTTGTGTGTTTACTGTGTTTGGGCTCACTGTTGTTGATATTAATTTTATCTACACGTTTTCCTTACTATTTGAAATCTCCCTTTTACAGGAACAAGAAGGTGCTACTCTACTTGTTTCTGCAAATTTCTCTGTTGTTTCTAAACGTAACATATACCTTGAGTTCGAAGAGGTTGGCATCTTTCAATTGTATTAGGTCCTACTTTTTGTATGTTTGTTTTATGTAATTAGAAGTTTCTAAATTACTGCCAGTAATGAATTTTTTTTGCAGATCTCTGTCCAAAATTTCAAAATCAATGAAGAGCTTCAGGCCTGGATTGCTCCTGCAATACTACCTCGATCATATTTGACTCTACAGGTATAGCAAATTCTACTTTTGTTTCCCAATAACAGCCACACATAATCTGTATTTGATTAGACCTAGTGGTGCATATATGTTCTCGTACTTTTGAGATCTAATATGTCATTAATGTTTGTTAGAGACTTAAAAAAAAAATTCTGAACAAAAGTTCACAGTATATAAAGAGAAAGCCTTAGTGACTTGAATTCATAGAACATTAGAAGAATGCTAGTATTACAAGAACTAATGTTTCAATGAGAGTTGTACGAGTAACCCATGTTATGTGTAGATTTTGCAGTTCCTCCAGACTTTCAAAGCTGCAGTTCCTGTGAGCAGCCCTGGGAGGTATGTATTTTGGTGAACATGAAGTTGATTGATATTTCAACGGCTTTCTTTCTTTTATTCATTTTCGACGGAAGTAGAAACTGAGCAAGGAAAAAATCTATCATGTGCAGGAGGTCAGCAGGAGGACTGTACTATCTTTCCTATTTAGATAACAATATGCTTCTGGGACGTGCTGTTGGAGGCGGAGGGGTCTTTGTGTTCACAAAAGCTCAACCTTTTCTGTTATGAAATAAGAAAAGGTTTGTTTTCCCTCACCATCTGATAGTGAAAATGATGTATTAAAAGACTTCAAGAAATACCGAGTAAACTAAGGGACATAACATGTAGAACTATAAGTTACCGATGATAATGGTGTACCTGTTTCACAAGTATTAATTTGTTAATATGATAATGGTGTACCTGTTTCACAAGAATTAATTTGTTAATATGATGGATTATGGATACACAACATCTTCAACAGGGTACATGCTTGTCCCGGGAGCTAATAAATTAGTCAACTCGGTGTTTGTTCCTCTGTTAGATTAAAATCTACTGTAGTTCACTAGTTCTTCTTTCAGCACTCTGAGGATGCTGTGTGATTTCTCTCGAGGGTATATAAAAACTTTAGGCCGTTTTAGTTATTAGAGCCTGTTATAAGGTTCCTGATTCTGGAGGATAGCAGAGAGAGATCTAGCTGGAACGTGATTCTCTTCTTATTTTGTCTCCTCAACATTTATTTCAATTGTGGTTTGTGGAAACGTTGAAATAATTGGTTGAACTTCATTACCGACCAAAATAATTGGAGTATATGCTTAACCTGTATTAGAAAGGTAAAAAAGAGATTAGTCTCAGAGTGAGTTCATTGAAAGGTAAAAAGAAGTGATGTTAACCAGTATATTTGAGAGAAGGTGTTGGAATTTCTGAACATGTGATGTCCTCGACTCCTCCCTTTGCATCAATCCTCATTCAAAGATGTAATTGGTAAAGCCAAAGTTCACATTACAAGAAAGCAGTGAAATGTCTAATCCTGACTTCTTTATTATGAATTATTTGTCATTATCTGCCTATAGTAGGTACTACTCTGTCATGAAGGGGTAAAGAACGAAAGAGCAGCTGTGGGAAGTCAAATGCTCTTTACCTACAAAAGCCACGAGTCAATGCAGTAAAATTTGGGTTGGAGCAGTGTAACAAGTTCAGTTGCTCTTTCAATTCACATTGTATTCAATCAACCCTATCCCTTTGTCATCGAGTATTTCTTATTGTCACTGTTACTGTCGAAGGTAACTGCTGTTGTGGAGCTCCAGTGTTTTATAGTCCTATTGTTGTACATAATGTACACGTAGCGCAATCTGAGAAGAGGAAGCTAGATAAAGAATTAAGCGAGAAGTATAATAACCATCTCAAAATGTGCTTTACCCCATCATGAAATGGATGAGATGAGGGGCTGAAATGAAGCTAGCTTCGGTTTAGGGACGTGGCCTTGTCAGCCATGTCATATGCTTGTTGCAGTGGTCTACTCAGCATTAAATGCAATGGGAAAAATGTCAATAACAGGTGGCAACCAACAATGCGAGAATTCTAAACGTACCGTGTGGATTACACACGGATTTACACCGTGTGACACAATCTCCCTGGGCCCCCCTGCTAATCTCCGTTGGTGGGGCCCATGCATCACCTCTAATACTTTATCCCCACCGTTGGATCACACCACGGTGTAAAACCGTGTGTAAACCAAGGTGTACGTAGCATTACTCCCAACAATGGGATATAGGCGCGGTTGCTTTGCCCGTCAAATACTGGAAGTAACGTGTGATAACAAAGAAACCTTCTAGGAGACACGTGACATCAAGAGAATGGGTCAAGGTAGCGGTGTACGCAACTGGAGTATGGACGAGGCCCATCAAGTATCCGAAGTTATCTGCGATAGCAAAAAGATCTTCCCCCACGAAGTCCTATAAATACCCAACTCCATAACTGAGAGAGGGTCGCTTAAATTTCACAAAGAAGAGTTAGAGTAACTTTCAAGTAGCAATACTGTCGTGTTCTTCTTTACCTTGCCTGTGTGAGTAAGAGTGACAACTTATTTTGTAATAGAGAGATCTAAGTTTACTTGTAACACTCATTCAGATTCATAGTGAAACCACTAACACCACCACCCAGAGGTCGTAAAGCACTCCGGTCCCGAACCTTGTTAAATCTCTGTGTCTCTGATAACTTAGTTGCATTTATATTGATTTTACATGTTCTTTATCTGCTCTGTGATCTCCAACAAACTTATCTTCTTTACCTAAGATATAGTCCTGAACGCAGAATATCCAGTTAAATTAAATTGCTACCTTTAAACTACCATAATTATCATTAAGTATGATATGGGATAAATTAGTAACAACAGTTTGGCACTAGAAACAGGGACCAATGTTCTTCCGTGTTTTCATAATCATTTACAAAACAAGTTTTCCTTTATCAAAGGTTTTACGAAGTCCTATAAATCCCACTAAGGAATCGTTACCTAATAGAGGACGACTTCCACAACAAGCTTACACCGAAGTGTAAAGAATTTACGCCGAATTCCACAGAGAAATTTTATGTTTGCTTGATGCTTGTGGTTTTCGTTATGGAGTCCTCTATTTTATAGCATTCAATAAGATAGGTGGCTTAGGAATAAAACAATAGATTCCTTGTGCTACAAGCTAGCTAGTGACCATGTAAACGAGCCCGTTATTTTACTTGCACACAAAGTATCACAGTATAATCACAAGTGGAAACCATTTTGAGTTTGACACCAAGCAGTTTGTTAGCTCTTAAACTACTTCAAGATAAGGTTTCAACACAAGAGTGAACAACTAAAATCTTATTGAACCATCAGATTCGTTAGATAGACCGCAAAAGATATTCACGTGTAGGATCAAGTCTATCTGAGAGAGTCATCTGTTAAAACAACTCGTAATTATTCCGAAGATAATCACCAAATGTTTCGCGAACCGTTTAGACTTGAGATCCAGGAAAAATAGCCAGATGTCTTATTCACGGACATGTAAGTGTTCAAAACATGACTTTTGGGACTCATGAGGAAAATCCAAAGCACTTGTTCATGAACCGGTTCGGGAACCGCATGTTCTCAAATTAGGGTTTTAACTTGGATCCGCTCGAAGTACTTTGGGCCAGGCCAATTTTCGTACTTAGACGTGGACACGTCCTGAGCTATAATCCGTCATACTCGCTCTAGAGTATTACTCCTTAGATTCACCATTCTTCTACATTGATTTGCAAGCAAACCATTGCAATGGAAAGTGTATTGAAACTATCTCATACGTAACTAGTAAGCTTAGTATACTTGGAAAGCATACCAACATAACTCATGGTTATGTAGACAAGAATACATACATCTCAATAAGCCATCATAACTACTAAAGTAGCCGACTATTTCAAAAGATAGAATAAGTAGAATAAAAGTAATTCCATATAAAGTCACAACTCCTCCTACTAACCTTTTATCGATGAATAATATATAATGTCTTCGTGATAAGCTTAATCTTCGCCTTCAAGGAGTAAAACTGCAAACACCATCGAAGATAGAGGCTTCGCAGAATAAGGAAAGAAGTAAGAAGTTCGAAGTGAGGCACGGAGAAATTTTATGGTAACTACAAAGGGAAACACACACTCTCGAAGTAACATCGAAAAATTAGGAACTAGACACCTCAATAACAAGCAAAGCAACATCATATTGACAACAAGAATCAGACAGACAAATCATCGAAAGAACATTTCTACCAGGTGTAAGGGTATTAAGGCAAACCCCACCTTATCACCGATGAGCAAGAGGAAAGTTAGAACCTACGTGGGAAGGTCCTTACATTGTAGAACAAGTGAAAGAGGATGGAAAGTATATTATACTCTATTACAAGGGAGGCAACAACAACACTTACTTAGTACATGGAAAATATTTAAAGTATTTTATATAGAAGCAAATGTAGCCGCACTTCGATGCCATTAATAATTTCGAATAAATAAAAGCAAACAACTTGAATTGCTATGCCTCGATGCAACTTAATCCCACCAGATTGGGCAAAATCCTACTCGATTAGGAATATTCATAAAATACGCCCTGACTGATCACCAGGTGCATGAAATCCACCAGACTGGGCAAAATCCTACTTGACTAAGCATATAAATAATCAAAAATAAGACCTACTTGACTAGGAAATACAAATACCTAATTGACTAGGCATATAGATAAGGTCGATGTAGTCACAAGGGCCCTGTGAACTACATGGAACATTACTCTACCCACAAGATACCTCGTTAGCAGTGGGTACTTTGCATCGAAGCTACATAAGCTAAGAAGCATTTGGACCCACTACCATGCAATCTTGAAAACCTCCTCGAAGAGACATCACGGGGATGACAAATGGGATGATCCCCTACCAATAGGGAGGCAGTTAACTCGTATACATTCACGGGAATGTCATGCGAATTACGCTAGCTGATGGCACCTCCTTTAATAAATGAATCTTGCCAAGAGGAGGAGCGATCGAGAATCAAAGAGTTGAATTCGTGGTCGCGACAGGAGAACAGTACCATGTGTAAGATCCAGCTTGGACTGACACTCCCCCATAGTGTTACTTGAACTATCGATGCTTGATTCGATACCTACCATAAACATCATGCTCTTCTTGGGCAAACCAGGTATCTTCGATACCTACCATAAGCATCCTAATGTATTCAGGCAAACCAGGTATCTAGAACTTCGATATCCTAAACAGCTTGAGGCAAGGAAAGTAACGAAATTCCTATGGGAAGGGTGATCTGTATCCCCCACTAGCTTGGGTTTTCTGTCACCTACGTCGAAGTAACCCCTAAAATTGCACTCTAAGTAAACCACCTAGGAGCCTAGAATGAAACGTGGAAGGAAAATATGTGCTTGATCACATCTTACGTTGAATTTAATATTAATGTTGTTAACAAAAACAAAGCCAAAATTTTCTCTTTCATTGTAGATATTCAAAATACAAAAGTTTCCAGACTAGAATCGGAGGCATCATCTACAAAAATTCTAAGAAAAAAAAACATCTATACGAAGCAACAACTAAATCTTCCCTTTAGGATATTCGGGGTCAAGAACGATGTTCTCTTTCAGTGGCGCATCAACCGGCTCAGCAGGATATTCGATAAGAGGAACAACTTCGATTGAGGCACCACTTGTGCTAGCAACAACATCTACCACAATTTCCTTGCTCTTCGATTCAAAAACAATTGATGAAGCTCCTATAATATTTTCACCTTCACTAGGGAGATCCTGCTCACCACTTCTTTCAGCATCCATTTCGAGGACTCTTCCAGCATTCTCCTCGATGTAATCAGAATCACTTTCCGAACCCCCACCACCATCCGAATCATCTTCCTCTGACTCATCTTTCCGCACTACCTTAGGACCCAATCGACTTTCGATAAACTTGATCAATTCGGCACGAGGAAGCAGCTTCTCATCACCCTCAAGCTCTAGATCAGAGTCATTTGGATCCATAGCCCCATAATCAGTAGGTTCTACTCGAAGATGCCTGAAGAGATCACGACCATGTTTTCGACACGCCTTATTCGTCAAAGCAACATTAGTGGCCTGGGAATCTTCAAGCAGTTCCATCAAAGCGTCACCCATCTCCAGTTGAGGTTGGACAAGTGCAAGGGTATAGATGGTTTTCTCAAGCTTTCCCCGACTTCGAGGCGGCGACTGTGCTCTTTAGCTAAGTCTAGAGCTTTTTTTCCGTTTTTTCTTGGAACTTATCATAAGCTTCGCTTCCTCTACCAATAAAGCAGAGGCAGAGTCTCTGTCCAATTGAGATTGCGCTTATGCCTCAAATCGATCTCGATACCTGCAGTAAGGAAAAATTAGTAGGTGCCTAAGGAAAGCACAAAAATCTCATAATAGGAAAGCTAAGCTAGTGGCCAACTTTCTTTTGCCACCATATATTTAGTAAGCTCTTCTTCATTAGTAATACGGGGTTTCACAATTTCTTTCCTCAAATCCACATTAGGATCCACTCTCAATTTAGCCAACTCAAATCGGTAGTCATCCACCATCTTCCAGAAATGTTCTTTCGATGAGCGAGTCTTGGCAAGATTTAGGTTAGCTTCATTATAACCTCTCTTCAAACCCTCGTTTACTTCTATTAAATACTTGTTAGCCTTACTAAGAGCAGTATTATGAACCTTCAAATTCATAACATGTTTATCTAAGTTATCAACCACAGCCCGACCAGAAGCACGAATATTCTGATCCCTGTGAGCGTCATATCGCTCCCTAGTCAAACGGTCAATATCGAGTTGATACTGATGAATCTCCTGTGCTAACCTTCGATTCTTCTCTTTCTCCTGATTGAGGTTACTCTCGACAACTTGTCTTTTCTTTCGATGATAATCTCGATCATCCCTGGCAGCAGAACGTTCCTTAACAACACGATCTATCTGATCTCGATACCTTTTGTCCAAGTCGTATGCCACATTCGTATGTTGACGGCTTGCTTGAAAATAAGTATCAAGGGCCAAGTTAGCTCGATGAAGAGTTTCCTTCTCTTCACTCAATTCCCCTTTTACATCGATAAAAAGAATTCATGACCCATCAAGGAAACATATGAAAAGGAAAGGAAGTAAAGGCATACTTTTAAGCTACGTTCAATTGAGAACCTGTGTCTTTCGGCAACCAACTCGTTCTTCGCATTGATGGACTCCCTTTCGACGTAAAAAACATCATCGTACCTCCTATACGAATAGTTCAGCAAATACACCTTGTGGTAGTAATCCTGTAAGAGGAAACTGAGGGGTCAGCACTAATAACACTTAGTAGAAAGCAGTAAAACTGAGGCACTCATTTACCATCTGAAGAAAAGCTAAATGTTTCTCTGGAGTCAGCCAGGGAGCTCGAGGGTCATTCGAATCCTTCAAGCACTCTCCAGTAAATATACAAGCCATTTTCTGACACAAATTTGGATCGAGAGGAAACTTCGTAGGATCCTGGGCATGGGCATCGAAGTGAGCAGATAACTCTCTGGCACATTCGCACAAATGAGGCTTACTTTGGAGAAGCTTCTTAAAAATCTTGGGAGAGTATTGCTCCGTGTTTTTATCCACAAATGAAGGAGCCCCGTGAAACTCAGAGCCACCTGGATGAGTAAAAATAATGAGAGAAGGTTCCCGATTT
>JAJJMA010239450.1:0-13569 GCA_023529015.1 Papaver nudicaule
CGTGACTTTCCTTGGAATTCAAGAGCATAATCCTCCTGAATCTCTTCTAGCCACGTTCGTATCAAAATTACACGGCAGCCCAAGTCTTCCGCCTTTTTGATGATTTCGTCACACTGATCCATGATACTGCTACTAGCTGGAGATAGTTCGTCCGATAGCTTAGTGAGACAGTCGACGACCCACAAGATATCCCTATACATACGTACCTTGAACCTAAGCAAGGTATCACCCTCCATTCCATAAAAAATTCTTTTTTTTTTTTTTTTTGATAGAAGGCCTGTGACAGCCAAGGAAAAACAAAAGAGAAAACTATAAATGAAATGCGATAAGAATCTAACTAACAGAAACTTGGATCTCCTCGAGTTGAAGTTGCGAGGTAATGCAAGACGGTGGTGGGGAAGATATCCACTCCTGGTGGACATTGTGCCTAAAGGCATATTTTGCGAGCTTGTGTGCCACTTCATTGGCGTCTCGCGAAATGAATCTGAAATCTATCTCTCTAAAAGAACTGGCCTCCTGCCATATTTGAGACTTAAACCTTAGTACCCTCCATGGTTCTTGAGCTGCAGTTCCTTGAATGGTTTGGACCACAGTTTTAGCATCCCCCTCAATAATGACCTTGTCGAAACCCCTCTCCAAGGCAAACCTTGTTGCTAGTAAGAACCCTGACGCCTCTGCCGTTTGAGGGCTGTACCCATCTCCATTCTCTGTTTTTGCAGCCATGAATTGTCCCTTGTAGTCCCTTGCCACCACGGCTACAGTTGCACTTCCCACTTTCCAAGCTGCGTCTACAGAGATACTAACAAACTCCCTAGGCGGTGGTATCCAGTGAGCATCAGGCGTATTCGAAGAAACAGCAGCAACATGAAACTCCATCTGTGTATCATCAGGTTCAAACAAGTAAAAATTATTGAACCAAAACAAACCGTGACTAACGACAGATTGGACGTCGACCCTCTTCTTCTCATAAATAAGCTCATTCCGTGCTCTCCAGATAGCCCACAACATGCATGCTCCCATATTGAATGCATAGAACTCATCATCCTGTGCTAACCAACTAAGAATTAACTCCTTCACAGTCATATCATGGTTTTGTCGCAGACGCAAACCGAGAGGGCAGGCAAACAGAACCGCCTGCGATACATTGCAGTGCATAAACAGGTGATCCAAGCTCTCCTCGGCTTCATCACAAGTGACACAATCAGGTGGTATGTTATCCAGGTAACGAGCAAGCTTCTGACGGACTCCGACCCCTCTGTGTAGCACTCTCCAGATGAAGGAATGGATCCTTGGTGCAAGCTTCTTCACGGACCAGAACTTTTTCCAAGGCACGCTTGTGTCGTTCATGGAAGAGGTTTCTCCAGCGTTGTTTACCCGCATTTTTTGGAAAGACTGCGCCGTGAACTGACCATTTGTTGTGTGCTTCCATATAAGTCGATCGTTCTCGCCCTTGTTAATGTATACCTGCAAGATTTGGTTAGCAACAAAGGGATCAAACAATTGTCTTACCAGTGGCTCATTCCAGCTTGCCCTATCTGGATTCATAAGGTCACAGACCCATTGCACCTGTGTCTGTATGCTATCCGCTACTTGGAGAGAGCAGTCAGGCAGTGACGGTATCCAAGGATCCGTCCATAGTCGTATCTCTGTTCCCCCTCCCACCAGCCATATGCAACCCGTCCTAAGTGAGTCACGAACCTCCATCAGAGCAGTCCATGTACTTGAGCAGCGCTGTGGTTTTTTAACAGTCCAAAATGATCCATCCCGTAAGTACTTTGCTCTCAATATCTGACACCACAAAGCTTCACCATGATGCAGAAACCTCCATGCCAGTTTGGCTAACAAGGCCATATTAAGCTCATCCAAATCCCTTATGCCCAAGCCCCCCTTTTCCTTACTAGTTACAAACCATTCCCAACGTAAGTAATGCATCTTCCTTTGCTCCGTCGTATGTCCCCACCAAAAGTTCCTGATGATCTCGGTTAACTTTCCCGTGATCCCTTTAGGAATCGCAGTAGTAGCCATATAATACACCGGAATAAGGCTAAGAACCCCTTGGATCAATGTAGTTCTCCCAGCCGGGTTAAGACAATTCCTCTTCCACCCAGAGAGCTTATTCTCAAATTTTTCCACCAGAAAATGATGGTGAGCACAAAGATTACCCTGTTGTCTAATCATGATACCTAGATATTTCTCTTTCAACCCCATTCCTCGGACCCCTAACAAATGCATCACCTCTTCTCTCCTATCTTGTGGAACAGTTTTGCTAAAATGAATTGAGGATTTGCTATAATTAACCAGCTGACCAGACAGAGCATGATATTGTTGGAGAATTGATACAATCGCTTCTATAGTTGTGTTGTTAAGAATTCCAAACAACATAACATCGTCTGCAAACATAATATGTGAAACCGCAGGAGCCCACCTATTCACTCTGTATCCTGCATAAAGCCCTTGTCTCTCCATGCTGCGCATAATACTAGATAAAGTGTGAGAGCACAAAATAAAGAGGTAGGGAGATAGAGGACATCCTTGACGAATGCCTCTTTCTCCTAGGAAAAACCCCTCTGGGTGACCATTAATCATCACAGAGAAAGATGTACTGGAAACGCAATTCATAATTAGACTATGGGTCATGCCAGTAATTCCAAAACCGGCCAGCACTTGACTAAGAAAACCCCAATCCACCCTATCATACGCCTTACTCATATCTAACTTCAGAGCAAAAGACCCTAGAATAGATGATGAGTTGTTCATAGAGTGAAACAGTTCCTTGGCCACAACTATATTATCTAGTATCTGTCTGCCAGGAACAAAAGCAGATTGAGATTGGTCAATTAGTCCATTAAGGAGTGGGCTCAGTCTAGTAGTGAGGATCTTTGTAATCACCTTATATAAAACATTACACAAGGCAATAGGCCTATAGTCTGAAGGGGTAGATGGGTGTTTGACCTTTGGGACCAGAGTAAGATGTGTATGATTCATACCTGGAGGTAAGTATGCAAACCTGAAGCAGTCTTGTATGAGCTCGGTAATCTCAGCACCAATGATAGGCCAACACTTTTTGTAGAAGATTGAGGGATAACCGTCCGGCCCTGGGGCTCTTAAGGATCCAATCTTCTTAATGGTGGAGAATACTTCATCTGCAGTAGGCACCGCCCCCAGCATTCTACACTGATCCTGCGAAATAGTATTAGTACAATCCAAAGAACTCAAGTTTGCCTCGACCGATGAGTCCCTTGAGAAAATATTATGAAAATGAGAAACAAGCAAGTTTTTAATAGAGTCAGAATCCGAAACCCATTCACCATCCTCGTCTTTAAGAGCCATGATATTATTTTTGCTCTTCCTGTAAGTAGCCGAAAGGTGAAATGTTTTTGTATTCTTATCATTGTTTGGAATCCAGTTTGCTTTATTTCTCTGTTCCCAGAACATTTTCTCCTGTTTCAGTAGGGTATCTATCTTCAACAGAATTGCACTCTCCTCATCCCTGATATCATATAGTTGCACCTTAGCCTGAAGATTAATAAGGTTTTGTTTCTCCTTCTCTATCTCCCTTGATAGGTGGCCAAATGTGTTTTTACTCCACTTGGTTAAGTCTGTACCCAACTGCTGTAGGCGACTAGTGATAGAGCCACTTGAAGAATCCCAACCTCTCTGAATTTCTTCCAGAAACTGAGGATGTTCAGTCCAGAAGAATTCAAATTTATACTGCCTGCTCCGCTTTGGGGTCTTCCTCATTGTGTTCAGCAAAATAGGAGAGTGGTCACTATATATGCGAGGCAAGTGGAGAACTGCAGCATCAGGGAACAGACATCTCCAGTCAGAATTAGTGATCACTCTATCAAGTCTCTCAAATATTGGTGCAGCTTGTATTGCTCCATTAGACCATGTAAATGCCGGCCCTGCATAACCAAGATCCAGAACATCCCTGTCTAGCACAAATAGTCGAAAAGCATTACAACTGATATCTGTAGAACTAGAACCCCCTTGTTTTTCATGCGCATGCATTAGAACATTTAAATCACCAATAATACACCAAGGGTTAGTAATACCAGCAACTAAGGAGGACAAACCTGACCAGAACCTATCTCGTTGGTTATGAGCCGGAGGTCCATAGACACAAAGAAGATCCCATTGAGGAGAATTCAGCTGCCCAGCCACCGTACAATGAATCATGTTAGGTGAAGATGAGTGGACAACTAAGTCAACATTGTCTTTCCATAGGAGCAGCAACCCACCACTCCTTCCACAAGCAGAAACAAAGTGAGAATATCTAAAATTAAGCAAATTGCAAACACGAACACTATTCCTATTATTAAGACGAGTTTCAGACAAAAATAAAATAGATGGTTTACAAGCACGTAGGAATGAGTTGAGGGTAGAAATTGCCGTCTCATTCCCAAGACCACGGCAATTCCACGATTGTACTAACATCTCCCCTGCATCTTTTTAGGAGAAGATGCCATAACCTTTGATGAAGAGTTGGGGTTTGAGATTTTTGCCGGAGGATCACAATCCATAGGAGAACCAGCTCGTTTAGTACCAGCATAAGATGTTGCATAGCCATGCTGACAATCACTTCCACCTGCACGTACCGCCCTCTTCCAGTTCCTAAGAGAGTGAGACCTAGACTGCTCCACGTAACCCTGTTGTGCTGCTACATTATTGCCAGGAAAGTCAGAACCCGAGTGGATAATAAGCGACTCTGTCCTGGTTGTTGTGACTGCTGGATGGATTGTTTTGTGGGCGAACTCAGTTGGCTTAGCAATTTGCTCAGAGAGAACATGATTGTTAGTGGTGTTTAGATCAGACAACGTATGTGATACCCTACCTCTGAGAGGTGTATTGTTCCTCGTCGTCGAGGCTGATGGTTTAGAAGATGATGAATCAGACACGGGAGAAAGAGAGGCACTTGATTTCAGGGGAGACTTCTGATTATCTGTATCTTTGGATTCCGCAACCGGACCATGAATTTTTGATATTTGTTTTGCTGTATTGGGCTGGGTGGACGATGGTTTAGTGGAAACGACCTGTTGTACACCCGAAGCTAGGGATGCATCTATATCAGATTGTACATGAGACACCCGGCTGGAGACATTTGGGTTTGACTGCGTGATGGACTCTCGGATATCCTTTGCACCCTTTATGTCCTTTGACTGAGCAGAGTCAGGTTTGGAAGAACTAGTCATAGCATCTTTTCTAGGGTTTTTCTCCATAGAGGACCGTTGAGAGAAAATAGGAGGATTTGGTTGCGCAACTGATGTGTTTCTGGTCGCAAAACCCTGAAGAGAAGAACTGCCGCAGCCATTATAGGGGTTCTGACCAACAGCCTGGAGAATATCTGACTCCCTTGAAGAAGTATTCAGGTGGTCGGAGCTTTGTCTTGCCGGTGGTTTTCCTGCAAATCTTGGTTTGAAGAAAGCCCTGATAGAACCTGTATACCTTGCTATACCTTTGTCAGTCATTTTTTCATAAAAAATTTCTTCTGATTCAATGCCAATATCTTCGAAAACTTTTGAAAGAGCAGGACACTGGCGCATAAAGTGACCAAAAAACCCACAGTAATAACACAGTTTAGGGAGTTTTTCATACCTTAGCTGCGCTACACATTCTTTCCCAGATGGTAATGTTACCTTAATTTGTTTAGGCAATGGCTTTTTTAAGTCGATTTCCACACGCAGTTTTGCGAACTGATTCCACTTTGCCGCTTCCTCCTTACTGACAGGGAATGGATTCCCAAATTTGCTTGCAATCTTAGTTACATTTGCAGCTGATAACCCACTAGGAGGTAGACCATGTATCTGCACCGTGAAGACGGTCTTATCGAAACTATAATCTTCCCCTGTTTTATCCTTTTCCGCCTTCTCTACGACGATCAGCTCATCATTGATTGCCCATGGAGTATACCTCATGACATGGTTTCTATCACACCTATAATCAAATTGCACCAGGTATGTGTGAGCACCAATATCAGAGAGATAGAACTCACCTGTTGGCTTCCAGGATTTGCGTAAAACTTTGTAGAGAATGTCATAGGATAGTCCCATGGGCAATATGCAGCCTGATGTACAAATTCACATATTGTTTTGGCACTAGGATATTGTTGACCCACACATACGGCTTAGGAGGAGCTCCATCTTCCACAGAATACTCGATACAATCACCAACATAGTAATTGTTAGCTTCAGCTTCGAAATCAGAGTCGTGTTCCCAGTCTAGTGGATTTAGTGGGCCGCCCATGATTATCTAGGCATTTTTCAAGAACAGCAACATTAAGTAATAAGAAGAGAAAAATCAATGGAAGAATCAATCAGAGAAGAAAGCCGAAAAGGAATATATAGGGGTCACTCTCTACTAACGTGAACAACCATGAATGTACATCTAAAAAAAAAATCGGATTTATGTGAGGGATAGATGAATAATCCTAAAACAAGGAGATTCAATCACCTAATTGCAACAACACAACCTCAGGAGAAACCTAAAAGATTATGTTTCTTGTAGATGACCTTGAGCTGTTTGTTAAATGCCCAACAAGCAAATGTACAGAATATCAAGTCCTACAGTTGACTGCAGTACACACATGTTGATCTTTAATCATATCGACACAAAATAGCCGATTCTAATGATTTTCACTCTAAACTGTAAATTTACACAATCAATAAAATTTATTAAGACCCGCTGTTTGGAAATACCTAATTTCTATTGAATTGATTCATCGAAAAGAATCAATCGAGAAATCACAACGCCATTAATTAGAATTAACTAGGGTTTTAAAAGAAAAATCAAGCAAAGCCCGATTGCCCATGACTCAACTGAAATAAACCGATCAAAAATACCAACAATAAAATTACAACAAGAATCCAAAGATTAACCATACAAATAAATTAAACAAAAAAAAAAAACAAGACTCTATAATGAATACCTTTTATGAACCGAGTTGTTGAAGATTTTTAATGAAAAATGCAGTGATGACTTGGAGTTTATATAGATCTCGATTGAAAACAAATTGGCACGAAATATCCCGCCGAAAGAAAAAATATAATTCTGAATTTACGAGAACCTAGTTTTTTTGGGGACTACGGTGATTTAATGGGGGCTGTGGTCCTCCAAAAATCGTCATGGTTTCTCTCTTTGTACTGTGACGACTTGTGAAAATCGTCACGGTTTTTGCTTTATACTGTGACGATTTTTGGAGGACCACAGTCCCCATTAAATCATCACAGCCCCAAAAAAACCAGGTATGAGAATCTTTTGTCTAAATATATTTTCGGAAAGAGTTCTTAAACCAAGAATCAAATAAGCGGCAATTCTCGTCGGAAAGTCGGAAAAGGGTTGCACCGAAATCTGTATTTCGTTTAATCTTCCTAGGAAGATAAACCAAAAGGAGAAGTATAATCCGAGATAAAATCTTCTGTCCTAAATCGTCTGTCTCTCCCTGTCTCACTCACATGGGAAGGGTGTGAAACCAAATAACTTGGTTTTGGGTGGGGGTGGGAGGAAATAAAACCCCAACATGGCAAACATGGGGTGGAGACAGGGGAGACACGGTTTTAGGGGACAGAGGATTTTAATCGGTATAATCCGGGGAGAAAAGTTAACTTTTATTTCAACACGTGTCTAGATCTAATTATGTGTCGGCATTTCCGTTTCCCAGGATCCACCTATTCCTTTGGAGGCCTTGTTTCATTTCCTATGGGCGTTCCTTTATGTACACCCTACAAACACTAACGGTACCCTTTTATCCGTGTACCCTCAATGTTGATCTTCCTACCCCATCAAATATGTATTCTGTGTACCCATTATCTTTTCCTTTTTTATGTCCGAGTATTTTGAGAAGCAAATATCTCCATTTTTTATGTTCAAACAACGCTTAGGGTTTGTGGAGCAGTTCTTAAAGCCCCATCAAAATCAATCTTCACTGAAACCCCATCAAAATCAAAAACTGTCTTTCTTATTTATTCTTTGATTGGTTTAGTCTCCTTCTAAATTTAAACCCCAAGTCCTTTTCAAATGGTGAGTACTTTCAAAACGAAGACTTAAACCTACGACCCATCATGGGAGGGAAATCTGGATGAATCCTAGTATTTAGTGTATGTGACATGTCTCCTGGTATTAAAAATGAAGATGAGTCTCCACTTGTATACTTTCCCCTCCATGTTGAAGAACAATTGATTTTTAACAAATCCAAGGAGTAGAAAGATTGATTATGTATATGTCATCAACAAACAAAAGCAAACACAATAAATCAAAAAAAGGAAAAAACAGATTTCAATCATCATAAAAACAACGAAACGAAGAAGATGAAGATGAAGACCTTCCACGGTAATTTCGTTTTACTTCTTAAGATTGAAAATGGATGTCCTAATTTTTTGGAAATAACATCCTCGGAGATTTTCTCTATAAATAAGGAAGTGTTTTTCACGGGATAATGTATCAGAAGAGTGGGGGTATGAGTATCACAAATTCAAATAAAATTAAGGATTTTTCTATTAACCAAATTATAACTACCATAACTAATTAATGGGGGTACTGTTAGTGTTTTTAGGGGTATATAGAGGAACATACTCCCTAAAGAAAACCCCTTAGCAGACCATCTAGAGGGGCTGAAACAATCTGCAACATCTCTAAAAATGCTGCCGCCTTGTGGGTTCCAGGTAGGGCTGAGCAACGGATGGGTATCCGTTGGATTCGATCCGCACTTTGCCGGATGGGTACCCAACCCGCCATTAGATGGATTGGACACAGGTTGTGTTTCAAATCACAAAATTGGTTAAAAGGACCATAAATTCTTTTTCCTTGATCTAAAAGATTTCAAAATATTGATATTGTTTAATAAGACATGAAAATTAAAAATACTATCTTAAAAAACATGGTGGGTAAATGGCTCATTGTACAGTCAGCAAACTATTTGTAATTGAAAATATGCCCCTAACCAACCTATAAGCCAAAAGAATTACATAACTACATAAGATAGTTTACGTACCTATATATATATATATATATATATATATATATATATATATATTAAAAAATATGCACGAAGAATTTATTTGCAAGATCAAGGTGTATGTGTCTGTATAAGAAGGTACAAGTTTTAGATAATGACTAAACGTGATCTAATCCATATATCTTTAACACAAGCAATATAATACAGACACATACACCTTGATCTTGCAAATAAATTCTTCGTGCAACTTCAAGTTGTACATCTCTGCGTCAAATGTATTTACAAGCTCCATTAACTTATGTGTGCTAACGAATCGAGCAAACCTACAAACACAGACACATGAGTTAATCCACTTTATGAGCAAACACCGATGAACATTGTTTAATTCTTAAGATAAACAAGAAACAACAATTTCACCAAAAAATAAGAACCTTTATACAATCCTAAGCAAAAACTCACAAATTTAACCAACATAGCGTCAACCATTACTCTCTAATAATGCATTCATGTGATATATCTGGGGAGCTTCACAAACAGCTGCAACATCAACTCCACCATTTCTAAAACACCTCATAATCCTTCGAAAACAACCCTTATAACCACTAGTACCAAGGGTACAACTGTTATCAGATCTACTTGTACCAAGGGTACAACTGTTGTTAGAACTACTACAACTGATTACAGAACCACTTGTAGCAAGGGTACAACTGGTAGAAGAATACTTGTACCAGTGGTACAATTGGTTATAGAACCACTTGTACAATGGGTACAACTCTTGTCAGAAGCAATTGTACAAGGAATACAACTGGTGTCATCATCAAATAAAACCACTTTAAAGCCACCATAAAATTGAACCTGTTATACTCATACATAATGAAATAAAACCAGTTGTACCTAATGTACATTTCCTAAAAAAAACCAGTTGTACATGTGTTACAAATCAAAATAATTTACTTTACCCATACATACCTAATCAATTTAAGCTAGTTGTACCTAGACTACATGTCCAATTGAAACCAGTTGTACCCAGTGTACATGTCCAATTGAAACTACAAGTTAAATTGATAAGAAAACATGATTCAACTCAAAAGTCATGAATACAATTCAATTAGGGTCCAATTATACTCGAATTTAAAGAAAAATTCAAACTAAAGATTATGATTATGGAGATGAAAATATCAAAATTCAATTAGTTGTATTTAGGTTTTAGAATACAAAAATTATTATATTAAGCCAATTGTACCTAATTCAAACAAAAATAAAAATTAAAACGGAAAATTAAAATTAGGGTTAGGAGACTTACAAATTATGTTGCCCATCTTGTTTTGGGGTGTTAGAAATGTTAATGGTGATGGCGGAGATGGTGGTATCGATGATGTTGTCGGTGTTTTGTGGTGTTGTATTGATGATATTGGTGGAGGAAAATGGTGTCGATGGTGGTGGTGATGATTCGATTGGTGTTGAAATCTACTACATCAAGATTTAGTCAGCGGTGCTGGTGTTTTTGTGTTGGAAAGTGCGAAGAAGATGATGTTCTCAATGGTGGCGGTGGTGTTTGTCGTGATGGAGATGGATGGGGAAGATATACAATCGACGGTGTTTGAAAAAAAGATGTGTAGAAGAAGATAGATGGGAGAATATTATTAAAGTGACGTGTCCAAATGTCTATTTCGCCCATGCCAATGTTTAGCGGTCCTGTAGAACCTGGCTAGGTACGTTTGGGTCCTTGTGACCCAATTTTCAAATCCGCCATTTTGGCGGATTGGACACGGATAAATCCGTAAAATCCGTTGGGTACCCGACCTTAAGGTGATGTAGGGATTATACCTATATATGGGATATTATAGGAAAGTTCATTTTTATATATAATGTGTACGGTTAAGCCTCGGGAGATTACAGTGAAGTAACGGATATTAGGGATTCGAGAGAAGCAGAAATTAGGTTTACATAACTGCCATTGTGATTAAAATAACTGCCATTGTGTTTACATACATTGGGGATTATTTTATGGGTTTGGAGTTCAGAGCTTGGAAGGGTTTTCCTTATTGCAAATCATTCGTCTACTGAGAGTGTATACATCGCCAAATCATCTCATGTCGAAGATTCATAACCCAGTTTTGAATAATGTGTTTGTTTATGGTCATTCACTTTAATTTTATTTGAATTTCGATAATGCACTTGGGCATTAGTTGCACTAAAATGTTATCAATTGGATTATGGTATTGTATTGTTTTTGAGTTGTGTGCCGATGAAATATTATGAATTTTGAGCAAATTTACAGTTTCAGAAACAAGTTCGGCTTGATTATTTAGTCACAGCACTGAGCCGAACCATCAGTGGCTTAGGTTCGGCTCTTTCGTGTACCTAAAATTGTAAGCCGAACTATTTTGGTCTCAAATTCGGCCTAAAGAGGAAAAACCACGGAACAGCCGAACCACTTTGGTCTCATGTTCGACCCAAAAAGAGAGAAAAAACATATGAGCCGAACCTTGTTTGCTTAGTTCGGTTCATAAGTAGATCAGCCGAACTATTCTTGAATTTAGACAAACAAAAAAAAACTCATTTTTTTAAAAATTTTAGTTAAACCAATCATTAACACTAATAATATTACTAATCATTAATATTAATCTTAATCATTACACTAATCATTTGTATTAGTCCTAATCAAAAGTTAGACATTTAAGGGTACTTTAGCAACTAAAAATGTATTTTTAATAGGGGAAGGATCCCTTGACATGGTTATAATGACATTAAAATGACATTGTCGCACCGTTTTTTTCATAACTCTTAAATGATAAAGAATTTGACGCTAATTTTTTGTTGGCATGATCTTCGTGTAGGGCTCTATGTTCCAACCAAAATGAGCACATTCCAAAACTTATAACACCACATTTTACCGATTTGAAAGTTAACCATTGATTAATTTTTTTGATCCAACGATTAAGACTATAAATGGTATTTGATGGTGCTATACATCTCAGAATACTCTCATTTTCGATGGTTAAGTAGATATCTATAAGAAGAAAATGGCACCAAAAAATTAGCTCCAAATTCCTTAACATTTGAGAGTTATAAAAACTAGATGACCGCTACCACGGTGGGAGTGGGCCGCCCGACCGAAGAAAGAACGAAGAATTTGTGAATGTATGCTTCGGTTACCTGCAATCGCGAAGGATATATGATTGTCATGTAACATATAAAGATAATCTAGCGAACTTTGTATCATTGTTCTGCCTACGCTAGCTGCTGAAACAGGATTAAAACCTATTAATCAATAATCATGCATTATGCATCAACTGTCAACTGTTTGTTCATTTCAAAAGGCTTAACCCAGAGGACGACAACCCAAATCATGATATGTCATGTACCAATGTAAATATCCATGGAGAACAAGAGTTTCAGTTACATGTTACGATATCAGGTTATTATGGCTCGACAGATGTAGAGTGTATCTCAGTATGCAGATAATTCGTCAAAAATAAAAATAATCAGCACCAGCACCACCATTCTGATCACCCATAAATGACCATTGCTTATAGAATTTGTCTTACTTTATATTTTCCGGTAATATTCACTAGACAATCAGGAAGACTAGGCTCGATGCGTCAGGCATTAGACTGGAGATGTTCCTGACGGTTCGAAGGATATAACAAAATTACAGTTTTGGTGCAGCTAAAGCAGCTTCAACAATACAACTATCATCAGAGAATAGAGGTGAAAGTTCTATTAGGTCACCAGGGTTGTTGTAAACTCCCAACTGCATTAATAAATAACCAACATTCTGTAAAAGAGATACTCGAAGAAAAATGGGATACAGTAATATAAAATTCAGTACAAAGAGAGAAGAAAGTGAGATTCTAAACTAAAGAAATTAACTTACCAAGAAATCACTCTTTGTTCAACATTTTTTGGGACTTTGATGTAAGGTTCCTAGTAACTTGAAACAACTGAGTATGAAAATGTCGATTGTGCTATCTTAAAAACAAGTGAAACAATACAGAGGAAACAAGGAGGAATACCTATTGTCACAACGTTTCAGGTGCATCATGTGGTGGTAGACGACATAGTTGGATGTTAGCACCCTAACTTAAATTCTTAAGGTTCTTTTAGTCTGTAAGATACAGACTCAAGTTGGTTCCAGTAAGTACTGAATAGTATTATTGCACATAAACTTAATTGAAGTTCAAATGCTAAAAACTGAAATTTACGTCGGCAGCCACAATTTGCATACGAAAATAGTCTACCGGATAAGCTTTACAGTATTACTGGGGTTAATGAAACACCTGCACAAAGTACTGGTTCTATACTTCGAAGATCAACTGCTTGAAGTTGTCCAAACCTGTGGCCGAAAGATGCGAATTCAGGTCAACTCACTAAGAAATTAACAAATTACGGACGATTATAATCAATAAATAAAATTAGTATTACACCAATCGAGCTAAGAGGTAACAAAAATGTCTCATCAAATCGAAAAAAGGATGATTGCAGAATCGTGAAATTCAACCTCTATTATCAAAGATCATGTCCACAGTAGGTGACTTTTCGAGTTACTTGTTGAACGCACAAACATAACAATAGACATGAATGAACAACACAATTTACACATGCATCAGAGTGTG
>JAJJMA010239451.1:0-15627 GCA_023529015.1 Papaver nudicaule
ATATGTAAGATCGATTAGTCAACAAATCAACCAAATAACAAATTAACAATGAAAAATCAAACTTTGACAGTGGTATAAAATATCAAGCCAGCAAGTTCATAAGCTTCTTCAGTAAATACCACGGCTACCAAAAGTTTCTGCTCGGTTTCTATTGACAGTATTGCAAAAGCATCTAGCTAACCCAACTTACCCAGGCTCAAAACCTTGTCTTGCTATAGCATTAAAATAAAAACTCGCCCTTAGACCTCAACTCTGTTCTGCAATTCCATTCTTACCTATGGATGGTTATATCCCTAATGGAATCCTCATTAAAACCAACTTACTAAGGATGACTGTCAGGCAATGAGTGTTTATCTAGCACATATGAGTGTCACCCCAAATACATCTTTATACAATATTGCAATCGAACATTTAAAACCTAGCGCACTGACATTGCATGAATTTCAAGATGTACCCGTATGTGAATTTTTCATTCAAACACAGCAAAGATATCTTCAAAGGAGAAAGCACATGAAAATACATTTGGTTCTTCCAGACACATGGTAATAACCCTACAATATGCAGAATCTCAATTGGGGAAAAAGGCAACTATGAGAAGAGGAACTTACCAGAAAGGGGTTCAAGACTAATTTTGATTTAGGGCACAAAAAATAAGAAATTAGGGGAAAACACACAAACGGAGCAATTGGGATAGAAAAAGATACAAACTTGGAGAAGAGAAACTTACCGGAAAGGGGTTGGAGATAATTATCAAATCGGGTACCTGATTATGATTTAGGGCACAAAATTAAAATTTGGGGAAGCAGGGGAAACAGAGGATAAAGACACGATCTTGACAAGAGAGGAACTTACCAGAAAAGGGTTCGAGATCAGGAGGATCTGACGACGATGTGGGGATGAATAATTATCAGATCTGGATCCTGATTCTGATTTAGGGCAAAAATTAAAATTAGAAGAAAAGCAGGGGAAACAGAGGATAAAGGCATAAACTTGGCAAGAGAGGAACTTACCGGAGAGGGGTTCTTCTGCAATTAGCAACTCCGATGCCTTCTGATTCTAAATTAGGGCAACAAATAAGATTATGGTAGACGCGGAGAATCGAGACACAGGGGATACCTTTATATAGTAGCTGTAGCAGTATACCTCCGGTTTCTATAGCTCAAGGCAACGCGTGGCATTTCTAGCCGTTGGGAGCTCAAATATGGAATTTCAAAATCTCTTTTTTTTTTTGTTGGGAAAAATTGGTCTTATGAAAAATCACAATGCCATGCCCCCAATGGGATAACTTCTGAGTTTTATCTCGAGAATTTTTTTTTACGGGTAAGGGCGATTTCGGATGAAGGGGTGAATCGGACGACTTTTTACTAGTAGGGGTTTCATGGCTATTTCTCATCTCCTCGTCAATTTTGAGCGGAAGAAGAAGTTGATTTGCTTGAATGATTAAAAAATAAAAATAAAACATTCCTCCAGATGAGCTTCCCAACGATAAATTTTCCTCTTGATAATGAGAATTATTTGAAGGAAAAAAAACCCTTAGATTCACAAACAAAACTCTAAATAACATGACCGTGCAGTGATGGGTATACTAACAATTGCCGTTGATGGTCGATAAAGGTGGTAGTGGATTGCATAAAATAATACAAGATCATGCATGAAGGGAGAACAAGAATTGACGGGGCAACAATCGAAGTAGGAAAGTGGCGTAAGAATTCTCAGATTACTAATATCTTTTCAAAAACCGAATAAAATGCATAAATTTAATGCTAATGCGATAAAACACTGAATATACCTTTTGTTTACGAAATCGGAGATTTAAGTAGCTCAGAATCTGACAATCGCAAAGACAAATGGCTCATCCAAAATCACCCCCTGTCCAAAATTACCCCCCATCAAAAAAAAAAAAAAGAAAAAAAAAAAAAAAAGAAAAAAAAAAAAAATACCAAATAAGTGGGCCCACAAAATCTATCTGAAACAAGTGGGCCCACAAAATCTACGTATGACCTAAGGAGGAAACTCTTTTTAAGTACGTCAGCAAGTAACACGTGCAGTATCTAGGATAATCACTTTGACTCGTATGCTAAGTTTACTACTCTCACTATGGGGCCCAAAGAATCTTCAACTAAAAAGGTGAAGAAATTGCGGCAACAATTTAATACCGTTGGTGCCCTTCAATTCATAGTCTTCCTTTTTGATGGACCCACCGTTTCGTACACACTATTTTTTTTTTTTTTTTTTTTTTTTGGTATTCCGTACACACTACTAGACATGTCATACATGCTACTTTGGGTAAACTGTGGCACACGTACCGCCATGATACATTGATGCACCAAAATTTGCCATTAATCAAGTATTTCATATATTAGATTAATTGGACTGCTGTAATTTATATTCTCGAAAATGCTATTCAACACTCTATTTTGACACTCTCTTTAGCACTCAGGGACACATGTCGTTAAAGTACTGGTACATCACATTCAGCCAGGACCCATATCACACAAAAACGGGTTCCACACATCCCAGATGAAGGGTCTAGATGGTGTGAGTGCTAGACAGAGTGATGAATTGAGTGCCAAATAGCAGCACTCTTATATTCTTCCTATATGTTTCCATTAAAAATGACGCTTCAAAACAAGTATAACCGGTTGATATTTTCATTTGTAGAAACTCAAACACAGTGCTTTAATTCAACTAGATAGACGGACGGATTTGGAAATGACAAGCTATTTTTCATATTTTTAATTGGCTTAAGGCCTTTCCCCATCAGTAATCCCGGTAGGCATATATGAAGTTATGTTAAGCTGTCTGCAATTTGGCACCACATTCTTTATCCATCCTTTCAAGGGTCAGGGGAGCCTCTTTCGCAGTTGTGTTTGATAAGTACCTTCCTAACAACATTAACCAACATCTATATAATGTACATGTCTCAATTTTTGAAGATTGATGAATTTTCCGGGACGAATCTAGAATCATGAGTGAAGAAACTGGCCGACAACTAGACGGCATGAACACTAGCTAGCAGTTCGTATGTGATATATTTTTATTTATTTTTTGGAAAGGAGACGAACCCCATATACCGATGAGCCTTAATTTGCAGCCCTACTCATAAGAAGGTCTGGATTTGTGCTTGAGGAATACATATGGTGTTTAAGATGGCACATATATGTATAGCTAGGCTCCCCTATAACCAGATTTTTTAGGGTTTGGGTAATTTTTTTGTAGCTTTGAGGTCTATAATTTGACATTCTATGTTAAGTCAAATTTCGGGCACATGGTAGAGCGCTCGCTAGGCAAGCCAGAGGTACGATCTCCAAGAATTTGATGTCATTTTTCATCAATTGCACTTTCTTCTTTTTTCTGGTTACCTGTGCAGTGAAACTGGAACTGTAAAAATGCACCTAACCCATCATATCTTTGCGTGAAGTATAGGTAAGTCATGAATGATGCGTGAAGTATGAAGCATTTCCAACCTTATTCACCTCTTCTTTCTTTACTCTTCCGGCATCTAAAAATATTCACCATTAAATCACTCCAGAGCATGCGTGATTTCTTTCTCTCAGAATTGCTTCTATCTTGTGCTTAGATTATAGGCATACACTACTCTTCCGGCATCTAAAGTACTCTCACAATTAAATCACTCCAGAGTTGCATGATTTCTTTCTCTCAAAATCTCTCCTATCTCGTGCTTAGATTATAGGCTTTGGAAGGAAAAGGTCCACCTCACTATCTAATTTCTTACAGTGTAATTTGCGTTTCCGACTTGTTTTCGGTATGATCTCAATCTATACTCTTTGAGTTTATCCTTGTTGAAATTTTTCTAGTTTTATAGTTTCCATCTCTTGTCTTTCCGGTATTGATGATTTTTTGTTTGAAAACAGGGAAACGAGTTAGACTTAGAGCATTTGTGGAGGATAGATTGCGAAGTGCAGGTTTATATATGTGAAAGTGGTGGAAAAACAAGAACCTCTTTGAAACAATCGCGTTATGGTATTTTCTCTCATATAACCAATCAAAATGAACTTTAATTTTCATGTTCCAATGATAAGGCCACTTATTGAAGCTTTGGCTTTCCACCAATTTTCGAGGGACGGGGTGGTAGTGTTAGTGCCGCATAATTCAGAACAAAGACAGTTGCAATGATGGTATTGTTCTTCTGCATAACTACACCAGTGGGCATCTGAATCGGAGTCGCAAACGCTTACAGTTAGCTTAATTAGTCCTACAACTCTAATATTACAGTGGGCATCTTCTGTTTTGAGCTTACTGCAGTCATGGGGAACTTTAAAACCAAAGGGAATAGACAAGGCTATTTGGTTCTTAATACCTGCTGCAGCATTGTGGATAATATGGACCGAAAGGAATACCAGAATGAATGAAGGGAAGTTTAAAAATGAGGACCAGCTATGGTCCACCTTATTTGTCAGTGGCTTCAACACAACATCCAAACGCTCCATCTATTTTAAGGAATACCAAGTAAGTCATATCCACATAAATTTGGTTCACAATTTAAACAACAAAAGAGAGGCCAAAAAAACTTACGAATAGCTTGTATAAGGAAGAATCATCAAGAGAAGGTGCAGTAGTGATCTTTTTTCCTTTGCCACGACCACGCTGGACAACTTGTTCCCTACGAATTACACGGCCGTGACTCCAACGGTTGTACCATTCCATGTAATCATCCGCGCACTCATAACCATGGACGACAACATCCCACATCCATCCTACTCTATGCTTTTGTCGTTGGTTCCATGTATCAACTGATGGGGCATTTTTGTAGACAACGGTGATTGATTTTGTGTCGCATATGTCGGAAGGAGAATGCACTCTCTAGTGATTGGATTACAGATAAAAGCAGGTTGCAAGTGATAATTATAAATGTATGCATTGAAACAGATTAATCCGTTGCATGAACCAAGGATGTAATATCTCTTAAATGGAAGTCTTAAATTGATCCTTCTTGTTCTACTAAAACTGTTTGATTTCTCATCATACTCGGTATAAAAATACGGCTTATTATGAGTATTTTCTGTAGAGAATATGAAACTCAACTTACCAGAATCATTAGCAAAATCATCGAGATGATTCATGTGCATTTTTGACAAGGATGGGTGTTGAAGCAGATGTCTCCATGGTTTAGACACCAATTTGCACTCTAATGCAGATTCAGTAGGTACACGAGAGAAGATCTCTAACACGACATCTAACGGGAGCATATTAAAGTTCCCCATTGAAACCCTATGTTGAGGAATATTTACAGCCGATCGAAGAAGAAGAGGAAGAGAGAGGAAAGGTAATTGAAAGAAATGAAATTAGGGCTTCCGGAGAAAGACGGTTTTGCACAAAATATCCTCTTGTAAAGAAACCTAATACGGGCCAATTACATGAGTATGTAAAAGCTTTAGAAGTTGAATGCAGTATTCTGTCAGTTAAAGATGTTCATTGCTTTCATTTGCTACCAGTTCCAGAAATTGAGCAAGGTCTCCCTGAAGCTTGAAAGTCGAAAGTTACAGTGAATGTTTCATAAAAGCCCGTCACTTTAAAATCTTCGAGCGACATAATATCTGCTTGCCTGCAGTTTTCACAACATTAAGCTTTGGGATTATGTAGCAGCATGCACACCGCTATTTATCCACTGTCAATTTATCAATCATTGATTAACCCAATTAGATTCTCATACAGTGAGAAAATTGTGGATTCAACTGTATGCATAGCACACAAAAGGGCGTGCGCCCTAGCATTACACTTTTTTTTCTTTTTGATGAGAAAGCCGAGTTGCATTTTGGCAGGGCTAGGTAAGCTCCGAATTATTAATTCGGACGAGGCAGCTTTGTTTGAATAACTCAGCAAGACAACTTGTACTTACCTGAACCCTTGTCAACTGTGGGCTCATTTGAGGTGCCATTGCATCTGCCAAAATCTATTCTGTTGCTAGAGGGAAAGGTTCGCTGGACTGTAGAGGCCAAAGTCACGAGGAAAATGAATCGTTGTGCAGTGTGCACTAACTGTGACTACTGTGCTTCTTTGCAACAACGGTTATATAAGTCTTATGACTGCTAGATAGTGATGGAGCTTCTCCTGTTGTATTCATTAGAAACCAGAAAACACCAAACAAAACTTTTAATTAACAAACAACAAGATAGAGACTTCCTGTAAAAGTTGTGATTAGGGACGTGTTAGGAAAAAAGGAACCGAGGACAATCCATCGATCTCAATCTTCTTAAATGTCTTCTTACTGCTATCATAGAAATGCAAAAAGCCAAAATATTCTAAAGACTGAATGGTCTTCGGAGTACCTGAAGAGTACTAGCTGGTCGGAAACTCCATGAAAATTAATACGTATACTAGGACAATGAACATAGGGTAGTGTAATAGTCTCAGATACCCAATTCCTTTCGCTTCCTTGACAATTCTCCAGTTTTTTGTCGACTCCATCATCTAACATCCACAATGTTCTCACTCAACCAGTACCGTACAACTATGCGGCCCCTTAACATGAATAGAGTAGTCTGCCTGTGATACACATGAGGATGAAGTTAGGAATGGGGATAACTCTGAACTTGTCACTTGCAACATCCAGTTGCATGCGTGTCTTTATACATACTGGGCCGAGCTAAACCAAGGCAAACTGGCACGACCCGACCTGATAGAACTGAGCGGGTCTGATTAAAACCGACCTAACTCGGTTAAAGGCGCACACTTTTAGTTCCCTTCCTTCTCATAACCTTGAACCCCTTTCTCCTCTCTACAGTCCACACTGAAAACCAAAACCCTAACTCTTGAATCCTCTTCTTCTTCTTCTTCCTCCAAATCAGGGTTTTGATCAACACAAGCACTCAATGATCCTGGAAACCCCATTTCTAGTCAAACACTGAAGAAAGGGTTCTGAAAGTTTCTATATTGATCTTTCATTTCATCTTCACTAAAGGTAAAATCACCTTGATTTCATTGAATTTATAAGAAATCATGAATCTTTGTGTACAAATTTCAATGGGTTTTTTCAAAATTGTTTGTATTTCATTGCTGAGGCAGTAAAAGGGGCATCTGCCCCCTTTTAGGAAATCATGAATCTTGTTAGTATTCAATAGGGGGCAACTGCCCTCAATTAGTGAACTAATAAATTGAATGGGTTTTCTTGATTTGTTTGATACAGGACAGATAATCAAGGAAGGGGAAGTTTTTTTTTTAACAATGGCTCACACTCAATGTGGCAGAAATGTTCTACGGGGACTCATTAAGAACGGGGCGTCACAACGAGGTTCCGATTCGATAACTCATCCTATGCTGTTTGCTAGTCAAGGTCTTAGATATAGAAAGTTGGAAGTCATTCTTACCACGGTGAGCAAATGTACATGATAGAAAGGGTTTCTGCAAGATTTTAATTCAGTTTGTAAATAAGATTTATTAACTAGGGATTTGGTGTTTATGTTTTTGATTGTTTAGAGGGTAGAGAATCTTGGGAAGGCTGGTGAGACGGTGAAGGTAGCTCCTGGTTATTTCAGGAATCACTTGATGCCCAAGATGTTTGCTGTACCAAATATCGAAAAGTATGCCTACCTTATCAGAGAACAACGCAAGGTGACATTCCACCCTCAGTTTTGAACTTTTGTAAATGTTTCGTTTGATTGAGTAGGTTTCTTATAACAATAGTTGTCGTAGATTTCAACTGCTTATATTATGAGAAGAGGTGCTTGCATTTGGATGGCATAGCATCCCTTCTACTTGTGCCTCTGATGTATTTTCAATGTTACATGAGCTAGATTATTTTTTGGATCAACTCATTTAGGAGAGCACCTTGGTTCAGAATTTGTTCGTTCTAAGCCTTCCATGAATGCATTAGCGAGCTTAATATTGGGCTGAGAACTCTAGTCTTATCATGGTTGTGGCTGGTATTTATTTGAGTCATCTGGTTAGAGTTCTATGTTCTGGTAACAACCTTGTGGGATGAGCAATGAGACATGTTTGGTGGAGTTTACTCAGTCCTCTCCTGTTTTTCCATTTTGTCCTGTAACAACAACAACAAGCCTCGGATCCCAAACAAGTCGGGGTAGGCTAGAAATGAAAACCCAAAATCTTCAATTAATAGATTATTTAATCCGGGTCTCAATTCATAGGTGTTTCGCTGGGGGTTTTACCCGTTGGCTCGCCAAGCCTATCATGAAGGTTCCCCCTTTTTCGTTTTGTGCTGTAGTTTTGTCAAATTTGTTTTGCAATTACCTTCCTAGAAATAAAGCTATTAAGAGCAATTATCCATCTTCTTACTTTCACTTTCAAAGTTGGCCATTTATTTTGGATATTCTTCTCAATCCCTTATACAAATCGGTATGTGTGGTACTGAAAATACCTTAAAAGTCAAAAATTAGTCATAGACTTCTTATTTTAGCTTTATAAGCAGTTAGATTTACTTTCAGTTTATTTGTTTGACTATGGTGACCAGCTTCAACAGCCCGAGGAAGTGGTGGAGACGGTGGTGAAAGTTGTTCCTCAGACGAAGGAAGATAAGATGAAACAATACCAAGCAGCAGCTAAACGCTTAGATAATGCTCGACTGGTGGGTTATCATATCTTTTTATTTCCTTTGAAATATAACAAAACTTTCTTTTAACTTGCAATTCATACATAGATTTTTGCATAGGTACTATACAAGAAGTTAGGTGGATGTCCATTCATATGATTCGTATAAAGGTGTTATATAACTAAGCTGTCAGCTAGTGCAATTAGAGTTCAACATACATTTCCATTTTAGGAAACATTATATCTTTCCATCTTATTTTAGATATTTAATGTGTGGCATCCCTTACAAGTTTACAGTCACCTAGAACTTCAATATTGTGGAAATGTTGCCGTTTAGGCCAATAAAATAACTTCCATTAGTGTGTTAGCTTAAGCCTGAATGTTATCATTAGCTCCACTTTAAAGTCTTTGAGCTCCATTTTATCTGCCTGCGGGTTCGAGATTTATGTCAATTCCAGTAGTGCTTTAATTATTTTTCACAAATGCATTAATGAGATAGTTTATGAAATATTATCACGAGATTAGTGTAGGCTGAAGCACAATAAGCCGCTACATCATGTAGATAGATTTTAATTTTGTGTATGACAGAGTTATGCTGTGGGATTATGTTACACTTTGTCACAGCTACATTTCAAGGTATGCAATGTCTGCTTTGTTTCTCATGGTTGCTGCGTATCTAATATAGAGATATCAAGCCAAGTCTGAAAGCTTTCAGCTTGGTGTTGTTAAATTATTACTTAATGATAACTCGCAAACCAAAATCAGGGAACCCCAATAGCTATAGCAAGAGCTAATCGGGCGTAGTTCACTGGACCTTGTGCCCCTACTTGTTGACTGTAGACTGGATAAGCATAAAAGATCTTTAATCTGGTCTTATTCGCTTGCTTTTTTTCCTGTATTATATCATCTTATGTTTATATAGATATTTTGATTTAGCATAACTAGACTGATGTTAATTCTTATAGGTGCTGAGGAGGCAAATTCGGGTAAACAAAGAGTCAGGGACGCCAGTATATGAATTACAATCACCTGTGACCAGAGACGAGCTTGTGGCTGAGGTATGCATCCTCTTTAAAAACAGGCCTATATTGTTGAATTGTTCAAGTATTTTCTCATAACAAAATACCAGGAAATTAGATCGACATAATGTGGGTTACAACCACTCATCGATATTTTGAACTTATTGACACAATGTGGATAACAAGTCAATGATCGCTATTTAGAACTTGTTGACATCATGCTTATTGATTCTAACATGTTGGAATCTGTCCTTTAAATGTTTTTAACTGTTTATAAACCTGTTAGGTGGCAAGGCAACTTTGTGTGAGTATCCAGCCAGAGAACTTGTACTTACCTGAACCCTTCTCAACTGTGGGCTCATTTGAGGTGCCACTACATCTGCCGAAATCCATTCCTTTGCCAGAGGGAAAGGTTCACTGGACTCTAGATGTTAAAGTCAGAGGAAAATGAAATACATGCCCAGTTGTCTACGGTTGGTTTTTCTGGATGCCGTCAGAAACATAGTAGTAGTGTAGTAGTTAGCTTTTTTGAGCGAGTTCTCTTTCAAGAGCCCTTTTCCGAAGGAAAAATAAATCTTTAATGAATTTCAGATTTCGGATCGACTTTGCATGGAGTGATATAATGTAAATGATATTGAGACAGCAAGCAATGAAAACGGGTGTTTTTTTCCTTCTTCTTTTGCATCAACTGTGACGACCACAGCGCGACTGTGCTTCTTTGCACCAACGGTTATGAGTCTTATGACTGCTAGATGGTGATGGAGCTTCTCTTGCTGTGCTACCTCTCAATGACACCATTACTTCAAAAAGGCTTTCCAGTTAACACCAAGAAGAACAGAAGAGTAAAGAAGGAATTCTAATTTCTATTATTTCCCCTAACAATATTAGCACCAAACAAGGCTGTCAGAGTGTTGACATTCCACTGCTTGGTATCATGAAAACTATGGAATCAAGGTAACAGTTATTATGGCTAATTCTTATGGTCTCTCAGAATTTGACTTTCAGATTGGTTGCCGTGTCAGGTTGAAGGGGGACTACGATCTTATGGCTTATAGTTTGCATCAAGCAAATTGCGTCGACTAATGGTTTGTCTAAATGTGCTAATCGTCGGGTGATCATTCAGATTCTCTGCACCATGGATGGTTTGGTGGCACAAATAGTGGAACCATTTGTCAATGCTAATATCCTAATAGCAAGTATCAGTAGTAGAGCAGACAATAAGGTATATATGAAAAACATAAATAGCAATAATAGTAGTCAATACTAGAATATCCTAACGGAACTCAAAAACCTAGTTGAGTCTCAAGGAGGTAAAACCACTTGGGGGAAACCCTCCTTGGCTCTGAAAATAATACTCCAAAATCTAATCAAAAAACAGAAGATAATAAATCATCCACTGAGCTGAGTTGAGTTGCATGGTCCTTAACGTCTCCTGCCGCCGTCTCCCGCTTTGTCTGGCCACATGACAAAAGCAGCGTGGTTGTCATCCCAAAAGATGCAAAGGCCCATGCCGTCAGTCAGTCCCAACGCCTTCTTGTGTAGCAGCATATCTCCTCCCAGACCCAGTATGAATCTTCTGCCAGCTCTCCCAAAAGTGACACGGTGGTCTGTGTTTTTGCCATTCCGGTAGAAGTTGGACCGATAGAAGAAGTTGTCACTTGTGATTTCCGTTGGATAGAAACGAAGATCCACAGTGATTCTCTTTTTCCCTTCCAATACCGCTTTGGCATCGGGGTGATCCCAAATCGGATAGATAGTTTTTTCAAAGCTCACCTCAGGAATCGAAACTCCACTCTTCAAATCATCACACCTGACCCAGATTACATCCTTAAACGTTGGATACTTAATCTCCTCGATTGCAAAAATCTTCTTTCCTCTTCCATCCTTCTTCACACGAATTGCCCACACTGAAATGCACACACACAACATATTGATCTTAATTAATTTCACAAACCATCAACCATGAGAGTAACAGATCAATATAAAGTACTAATAGGAACATAGCAGTCAATTGCAGGTCATATTTGGCAATGCAATTGCTTGGAACATTACATATTACTGGGAAAAGCAAACTAGAGACGTACCTAAGACTCTGCCACCAACACTTATATTGTTATTATAGGCTGACCAGTGAACAGCGTCGCGGACAAGCTCCATGCCTTGGAGACCAGTCATCCCTCGGTAGTTGCTGCACCAATTAGAATAGACATTTAGTTAGTTTCATAAACTTGCATGGACACAAATAATCAGAGAAGCTAGCTAGCTAGAGTTAGATTAAAACTTACTTGTGCTTACGGGGATCCAGAAAATCTCTTGCCTCGTCGGCACCACAACCAATACAGCATAAAGGCTCCTTCACTGGTTCACTGTTTCCCTCGGGCTTTACAAGGGACACGAGGAAATCACTGGTATCATCATCATCTTCAGAGCTGGGGGTTGCTAATATGAATGATATCTTCGAAGGGACATATATTCTTCTTTTGGCAATCCGAAACGGATCTACCTTCGTCTTTGTTCTGGATTAGTGCTTCAGTCCTATCTTGAAGTTCCTGACAAGCAGTCGCGGATGGTTCGCTTGTCCCGGCACCGGGGACAGCATATTTGTTGGCGAACGTATGCATCTTTACAGAAGTCTTCTCTTGTTGATTCATGCGCAATCTTCCCTCAGGATTTGTCTCTTTGACAATTACGGTTTTGGTGATAGCTGTTCTCGGAAGCGGAAAAGAAACTGGCACCCCAGTTTTTGCATCAACCTTATAAGTCACTCGACTGTCGGCGGCCATAATCAGTGTTTCTCCATCCGGACAGTCCTTCAAAAGCAGGCTAATGCAAACTGTACCCATAGTGAACCTAGCTGAAATCAAACACACAGAAATCCTGGGAGTTAGCAAACTGACAAAAACCAAAGCATGCACTTGACGGTGTCATAATTAACATGAAAAGGGAAGAAATGCGCGCGGACATACAATATTCTTTACATTCAGAGCAAAGAAAGACTACATTTTGTCCCTAGCACAGTAAATAGTTTGTGTCATGATCAGAGTCTGATCAACTATATATGTTGAGTTATGAGCATGCAAATTCTTGGCCCTAAACTGGAGCGTATGCAGAATAGGAAGACAAGGGGAATCAATAAAGTTGCAAGAAAAAAAAACTCTAATTTCATGCGAAAGAAACAATATCTCGAATCGTAAACAAACAGAACAGAACAGGGGAAGGGAAAACTCACCGATGGTTGTGAACGAGCGAAACTGAACAGATTTGGAGCTCCAGAGACACACTTAGATGGTAGAGGATAGACTAGTATATATAGATATGCAAACTTCATTTGTGAATAGATTTCGTTTAGGAAAGCGCTTGTATTAGGAAACTAGTGAGTTTCTTATTTTAGGGAATTTAGGCGTGAGTGAGACCTGATTTAAGTGGATTTTTGTTGTCTCTAATTTAGAAACCATAGCAAATTAACACACCGGGGTTACTCTTTAAAATATATACATCCTGCTAATGGGAGGGAATTCCTCCTCCTCATCCTAAACAACCGACTGAATCACTTGGTGTTGCTCATAAACTTACATCTGTCTACAAAGTAATCCAAGCTCTTTAAAATCCTTGGAATTTGCAATTGGTGATCAATTTGAAGTTTATGATGAATTGTGATTTAAAATTCCATTCTGGCTTCAACTGGTGGAGTTACCCAAGCCAGGAAACAACAACATTCACAACTGAAGCAGGGTATGTTTTCCCATTTAATAATCAGTGTGTTTGCGAAGACGGTCGATGTGTTTTTGATTGTTAGTTTTGAAATAAAGTTGTGGTTTGGTGAATGCAGGGAGGAGTGGCTGGCAACTGGAGTTAGAGATGTACACAGAAGAGCCTTAATTACTTGAAGCTCTACTAGAGGAATTACCAAATTGATACATACAGTTTGTTGTTCTGATGTGCAGTGCCTGGATTAGGAAATTTTTCCTCAAGGTCATGGATTGAGTCAGGAAATTTCAACAATTTGTTGGTATAGGTCACAGGTTCGGCATTGCTCCTCCTGTTGTTTTAGTAATGAAGAAGTCTACTGGTTTGTGGCTTAGTATGCCGGTGAAGGTCAGGTAAGGTTTTCATAAGGGGCTCGACAATGGGCCCAGTTCCAAATTTCTTCTACGGGCCCTGGCCCAATCTCCACGTGTATCCTATTTATTTTTGGTAACCAATGTGTGTGTGTGTCTCTATATAAGGGAAACCGTATGTGGCTAAAGTTTCAATCCCTAATTTTCTATTTATTTCATCTTCATCTCCTCTTGGAACCAAAAAAAAAAAAAAATTTGATAATTGATTTGTGTTGCCGTCGGTAAGATGGATACTTCTTCGCAGCGGCGGTACTCCGGTGACAATGATGAATTACATTATCAGGTATATGTTCCCAGATTTTAAATTTTTATGCCCTAAATTTTATTATTCAATACAAAATTAGGGTAAGCTTTTATTCTTGTTGTTAATCATACTTTTCACTTTTAGAATCAAAAAGTGAAAACTATAAAATAAAAGATGTATAGTTTTAATTGGATCCAGCAATTTGGATTTTGTTTTAATTTTTCTTGTTAGAATCTGGCCATGACATGAATTACTGCGAAAACAGTTAAATTCCCACCCCAATTGGTTTGGAAATTGATTATATCTTGTAATTGTAATTTCTGTCTTGTTATCGCAATTCAATAGTTTTTTTTTTTTTTTTTTTAAAGTGTTCTTGTTATGTTCTCTTGTGCTAATTTTACTGGTATAATATTTCTTATAGGATTGTGATCACCTTGGTCAATCTTCAATTAGGAAGAGAAAGAGTAGCAGCAGCACCGATTATCCGAGTAGGCCTCCAATGGAGGAGGAGAGGAGGAGCAGCAGGTACCGTTCCCCAAGTCGTTCGGTTAAGAGTAGAAGAAGGTATGGTGATGCCCAAAATCGTTACCCTTCTACCCCGTCACCGGAGAGAAGAAGAAGATGTGATCGTCATGCTTCCAGGCTCTCACCGGAGAGAAGAAGAAGGTGTGATCGTCATGCTTCCAGGCTCTCACCGGAGAGAAGGAGAAGAAGGTACGATCGTTATGCTTCTAGGGAATCCGTGGAGAGAAGAAGGTACCGTTGTCCTTCGAGTCGGCAAGCCAAGGAAAGAGAGTATGTATCCTTAAATCATCCATATGAAAGGAGGAGCGGATGTGATTCTATTTCCGTATTGAAGACGAGGGAGGAGATGATTAGCCGTGATATATCGTCAAATTTCTGTTTCGGTACGTCAAGGAAGACAAGTACCAGCAGCACCTGCCTTGATGTTGGCAGTTTATCATCTCTGACCGATAAACGAGATGATTCGGTTGCCACTTGGGTTGGTAGTTTTCCTGGTTTTGTTAGTGAGGATCTAGTGATAGAGATTCTAAGCAGACTTCCTGTGGAATCACTCATGCGGTTCAAGTCAGTATGTAAACAATGGTGTAACTTGATTAAACACGACCGGCGCTTCATTGATTTACACCATTGCAACAGGATAAAGTCACACCCGAATCTCCTATTCATCAGAGGCATCAACCCACGGCGGCAACCAATATACCCTGATGAAGAGGGAAAAGAAGATAACGTGGTGCAAATGGTGGATGGTGAAGAGGAACAGGAAGAAGAAGACAATGGGGAGCAACTAGTCAGCGTCGCATGCTCAAAGGTACCTCAGCAGATTCTGTTTGCAGACGTAGTTCAAGGCAGTAGTGGTAATTGTGAAGATATAGTACCCAGGGCCATTATGACCGACGATAAATGGTTTCATTACGAACATGTCTTGGGATTGGTAAATGGTTTGGCTTGTTTCTTAGATTTGGATGAAGATGAGGTTAAGCTGTACAACGTAAGTACACGAGAAGTGTCACCGTGGATCAAAACAACATTACTGTCACAAGAAGAAGATAAATTGTCGAGGAAAGACCTCCGGTTAATCAATAGGGAAGCGATTTATCGGTTTGGGTTCGATCCGGAGAAGAAGGAACACAAAGTTTTCTGCTTTTGCAGACTATCAGATTATTGTACAACCAAACCTAGTAGTATTTCGGATAGCTGCCCTGATTACACAAGA
>JAJJMA010239482.1:0-68648 GCA_023529015.1 Papaver nudicaule
CGCACTATTGAATCTCAGCTAAAACTACTGTATGTATGAGTAGATCTAATGGATATGGCTCCTTGAGTACCTATGCAGATTTTCTACTCGTACACACAGTACCACGGTCCTCGTCGAGACCATCAATCAATTCCAAATCAATCACCGGAGCATTAACAGGAACAACATGAGCAAAGTCAGCAGCATCTACCACAGGATCATCAACCGGCAGAATGGGAGCGAAGTTGGCAACAGTCTGTTCAGCCTCATTGAATTCTTCTTTTACTTCAACCTTCACAGTTATTTCATCATCAGAGAAAACAAGATCCTCCCCCATCATCAACAAACTCTCCTCACTATGACGACGAAGAAACGCTCTTGTCTCAATCAAGCGACAGTCGTATGGCGAACCACTGTCTTCCCTCATCCTCCTTTCTTTTTTTCTCTCATCACTTTTTAGGAGATGATCGAAGAGACGAATCACTTTCTCTGGATTACTCTCTTTCTAGAAGAGCCACCACCCTCACGATTTGCATCCCAATCCATTATCAATCAAACCTTTTCTCTCCTGCTATTTTCAACGTAGTTCATGGGCGCTTTTCCTCTGTCTGCCATTTCTCTGAAAATCCTTTCTATTTTTTCTCTTTCTCACTCAGAAAACACTAGGAAATCTATGAAGACGGTAGTAGAGTGACTTTTATAGAAGACTCCTATCACCATCCAACCACTTGCTTTAAATGATACAGGCGTTACGATTTAAGAAATAAAATGACCAGATTAGGGTTTCCTCGATTCTCGTGCCTCTTAAAAACATCCCCCGTTACCCGATAAAGCAGTAACACACCTTTCAGATTCTCCCCATTACTATTCCCCTTTACAACAATAACCGCCCACTACCACCACATACCATACAATCATCATCCAATGACTTACCATTCCAATAACTAACGCTCCTTATCAAGCGAAAGTACAATATCCCATCAAAATTGAAAGAAGAGGGGATCGCCAAGGGATGAAGCACCGACGGAGACGCAGCTACAACCAAGGGACGAAACACCGACGGAGACGCAACTACAGCCAAGGGACGAGCACCAACGGAGATGCAGATGTAACCAAGGGACGAAGTACCACTAAAGACAAAGACACAAATCAGATAGCGCAACATCGACAAGGATAAAAACATGATTCAACCATAGGAGAACAGGAACACAGCCAGAAGACATCAGGACTAAGAAAAGTATTCAATATGGTAAGAAAAGGTACCCAACGCTCGTCAGAAAAAAAAGTCACGCCTTTGGAACATGACGTTCAAGTAAAGAACAAGGAGAAAGCGAGAAGCAAATCAACAACCAGATGAAGACACGCAGAGCGACAACACAGAAAGAAAGATCACGACAAAGCCAAGCAAAAGGGAAATGATACCCGGCAGTCACAACTATCACTAACCAACCAGGCAAGGGGCAACAAATCTACCAGTACAACGGGGATAACTGAGGGTACATTCCGAGAAAACACACAAAAAGAATCAACTACGACGGAGCTTGCGTAGCCAAAATCACATACCCGAAGGATTGCACTAACTTACGACAACGGACACATGTTACACGGAAGACACAGATTTCGACACCCACGACAGCATAGGGTTCTACACTGCAGGAGCAAGTCGCCCCCGAAGGCAAGAAGGGGCAAACACTACAACAACAACACCGGAGAAGGACTCTTAAAGCAAAACTCGGTCCATACAAAAGATCTTCACAACGATAACACTGAAGAAGCAAAAACTCGAACGGCATCAAAGAAATGAACAGCTGCCACTCAACGACCCAGAGGACACGTAGGCAAAGAAGACCTCCTCAGCAAGGAAAGGTGACCAACTTCGCCAACGAAAACTCAGAAGTCTTATATTCCCCGATGAAGGATGCTACGATAACTGGAGGATGAATAAAAGTGGCATTGGAAAAATTATTTCAAAAGTAACAGCGACGTAAGAGCAACAGAACAATTGCCAGCAGCCTAAGCGCAACAGAACAATTGTCATGACAGGAGCATACCTGCTGATCACAGGCCATCTCTAGGATCCTCATTAATATGTATGAGGCGAAACATAAGAATCTCAATGATAGAGATACTCACACGTCGCCTTGAGCGGGAAAGTCTTTTTCCCGGGTTAATGTCCTAATTAATCATCCCCTGGCCAAGGATGGTTGAAAAATAATGCTTAACCCAAGAAGGTTGAAATGCCTGAAATAGAAGTTAACGAGGTTTCCAATTGTATTAGATACACCTACTAAGACGAAGACAGTAGACACACCTACTGAGACGAAGACAGTAGGCATACCTACTGATACGAAGACAGTAGACACACCTACTGATACGAAGACGGTAGACACACCTACTGAGATGAAGACAGTAGACACACCTACTGATACGAAGACAGTAGACACGCCTACTGATACGAAGGCGGTAGACACACCTACTGAGATGAAGACGGTAGACACACCTACTGAGACGAAAGACGGCAGACACGCTTACCAACACGAAGAAGATAGATATACCCACCGACGAAAGCAAAGAAGAACGCAGCTGCTAAAACAGACGACAACAAGAGGAAGGCGAACATTCAACCATCTTACCATGTGCACAAGTATACTCATTCAGAAGATTCTCCAACACTGGAAGATTATACAGAGCTGATACAGTCTCCAAATAAGTAGTCAGCTCGCGGCTCGCCACAACTTTTCACAAACGTATTTGTTAACTCACACCAACGGGAAATGAAGGCGACTGCAACACTCACATCATTATTTATTTTCAACTTGCCAGCCACCATCACAACATCAAAAACTCCGGCTTGTTTCAAAATACCCTCCACTTTGAGATCATTCAAAATAATCCAAGGGATCCATTCGACTAAAGGAGTCTGTGGGACTCTAAACTCAATATCTACCATATGCACCAGTTTCTAGGCAAAAACTTATAATTTCTTTAGGAACAACCATGGGAGAATTAAAAGTACTATTATACTTCGGGATGAAAAAAACATCGTGATCTAGCCGATTAACGAGTATCTCTGGGAATCGAGGTCATGACGAATAATTTATCAGCAGTGATAGATGCTTCAAGGGATGAGTTAACAGAATCATTCATCATCAATGGCTTTTCTCTATAAAGCAGTTCAAAATTGATCAACATCAAACCAAACAACAATACAATATTTCCCATACGGCAGTATATATATGCGCACACAACTATATTTGAATAAAATATATATATATATTCATGTAATAAATTAATGAATATAAATCAACATGAAAAAGTTATATATATATATATATATGAGTACGTTAAAAAAAATCCTACTTTACCTTGTTTCAAGTTTTGGGTGTTTTTGATGCCATGGATGATCGAATATAATTTTTTTGATTTAACTCGGTGATTAACTGAGTTGCAGAACAAGTCAACAAATGCAGGAGATCAAAAAGAAAAAAAAATCTCACAATAATGGAGGAGAAGGCAAACAAGAAGTAAAAAATACAAAAATTATTTATGATCGAGCAAAGATGCCCGGTCATACATGTATATATATACATATATCGGGGAATCACAGTCCAAGCAGGATTCCCCGTTTTCCTAAGTTGGCGCTAGTATGCTAGCGCCATCCCCTTATTGTGGCACCACTTTTTGGCCTAGCTATGCCAGCACCAATGCATTTATAGTGGCGCCAACCTATGGCGCCACTCCACTGCATAGATTGGTGCTAGCATAGCTAGCGCCATAACCTTCTATAGTTCCATTGCACAACCCTATTGCCACTTCGTTGCAACACTAGTTTGTGCTAACGTTAATTCTGACAATGTTAGCCTGTAGTTAGCATTAATTTGGTCTTGACCCTAGTACTTGGGCAATTCAATTTATTTTGAAAAATCTATATTGGTATTCACATGTTAATTATTACAAGATATCAGTCTAAGGCAAAATTTACTAATAAGATGTGCAAAGTCGCTGTCATCATCTAGTACTTACTACGAAACATTACTATTCCGCACTAATCAGGGGACTTAATGTAGATGGTGGGATTTTGACAAGGGATAAAGTTGTAAAATTCCTCTCGATTATGCCTTACGAGTCTGAAATAATAATCTTGACATAAAAATTTAAGGTTATAGGCTTGACTGATGATGACATGTGTTGTTGTATCAATCCTTATTTAACTAGAGCTCCGTGTGCTTTGACTCTCAGCATTTGCTAGTATATTTACTGAACATCTCAGTATTCATATACATTCTCAGAATGTTACCGACGTTCAACACTTCCCCTACGTTGTTTAATTCTACGCTCTTAAATTTAGTCTAGCTTCGATCGAGCAAAGTTGTATCGTTAAATGGCTTATTCTACGAGTACAAGACAAGCACTCTCTATTCCAAGTCGCAATCGTCCCCCAGCTGAACTTCTTGACATTAGGTCTGATAGCTTGTTATCATAACTAGTGGAAAACTTAAGCATAAAGTGCTGGCCAAATTGTATTCCCTCATTAACTCTTAAAATGACCTTGTCTAACCTTCACCAAATCCAAACTTTATTTTTCTAAGCTACACTAGCTTGCTTAAACTATATAGGTGAATCTGTGCTAACTCAGACTTGCGATAACCTTGGATTTGTGATATGGCCTGCCATGGCCTAAAACACGCCATGGCCTAATTTGACCGGCCAAATTTGGTTTACTCTTGCTTTACAGTGGCGTCACCAATAGAACTACAATACAACCACCAAAAAGGATAAGTGGCTCCAGCCTATGGCGCCAGTAAAGGTTACGGTGGCGCTACCAAATATACCACAATGGTTTGCTAATGTGACACCATCCTATGGCGCCACCACTACCACTCTCTCGCGTCATCAGGTGGATTTATTCAACTCAATTGTAGCACCTGCCTATGGTGCCACTGTTATTTTCCTTTGAGGCAATTAATATGTAAATGGCACCATCCCAGGGTGCCACCATAGCCATTCTGTTACCAAGTTACAATAGCATATGTCACTAACTTAATCCCAGTGTCACAACTGCTTTGGCTAATGCCATTCTTAATGTTAGTACCTATTCTAGTTCACACATTCAAATTAGAGCTTGAAGCACATTGCTTAACTTAATACAAGTTATTCTTATGACTTAACCATTTTACACGAGACATCAATATGTTATACGGGGTTTAGTCTTTAGTTTATTGGTCTGGCGGTCTACGACAGTACATTGTAATAGTTACACCCATTATGAAAGAAATGTATATACAAATAATGGGCGGTTGCGGAAGTTAGAGGAGTAGTGGACATGTATTGGGCTATTCCCACGACTACGGAAACGATCTCATGTTCTCTACTTCTCCACTTTCCCAAGATCACATTTCCTCTGTCGACAGATCAAGTTAAGTTCAACAGTATAAATAGAGGCCTTTCTATTTTTCAAGGTAGAACATCGGAACAAGATAATATGATTATTCGACTATCATTCATTCTAGCTTTAGGCTCATTTGTCTAAACTAGGCTGAAATCCTTGAACTTCAACACTCTGATCTCCTTTGTTTCTTTGTTTCCCTCCTAAGATCAACTCTTATCCCTTCTGTAACCGAAGCAAGACTTGAACGACCATTTCTTGGTCATGCTTGTCTTGTTCGATTTTGATTTTTCGAATCAAAAGTACTCTTTTGCAGTCCATTATTTTCCACCCTAAAACAGGGGGAAAGAGGGAAAGACTAAAACTCAAAACTGATGAACTATCGAAAGAGAAAAAGATATGACATATCAAGAAACCCTATTGTTAATGTCCTTGTATTATCATTGAATGATGATACCAGTGACTTGGATTTGAAACTTGTCGTTACCAAATTCTTTATCAGAAAAAGAAAAAAAAATCCTTATTTAGAAACTTGAATATAACTGATACGAGCTTCGAACGGCACCAGTGAGATTGTAGAAAAATGCCCGAGAGCAACATATGAACTTGAAGATTATGTGGCTGGCTATCGCTATTTCCTTGCTCAATCCTCTTTGAACTAAGCTACGAACTTCCTTAAAAGTTAAAACTAAATTTTGGTCGAGCTTCTGGGCACAATGCACGTGCTTTTCACTGACTCAATCATCAGTCATGTGTCCGAATCTTGAAGTGTCCAATAGGCGTATGTTAGAGCAAGGGCTATGGGTAGAGTGCTTTTGCACTCTATCACTTTCATTTTGAAAGAGACTAAGTGAAAGTGTGGAAAACTGACCATGGGAAGCAAAAAATAAAGGTCTAAGCGGCTAAACATTTGACGTTTGGAAAAAAAAAAACACAAAAACGGCCAATGTTTTGGCGTTTTGGTGCAACTTCAATGTGAAACGGCTAAACATTTGGTGTTTTGGGGCTACTTCTTCATGAAACGGCTAAACATTTGGTGTTTTGGGGCAACTAAATCAAGAAACGCCTAAACATTTGGTGTTTTGGGGCAACTAAATCAAGAAACGGCTAAACATTTGGTGTTTTGGGGCTACTTCATCATGAAACGGCCAATCTTTTGGCGTTTGGCGTAAAATATGATGAAACGGCTGATTTTTTGGCGCTTACTCTTTCATATGAAAGAGTGGCTGATAGATTTTGGGGAAAAAGTTGAGAAAAGTGGTCCATTCTCTACCCATAGTAGAAGCAAATTTGCTCATTTGGTCGTACTCTTTCATTTTGAAAGAGTTACTCTTTCATTTTGAAAGGCCCATAGCCCTTGCTCTTAGAAAAATATCCAAATTCATACGTGTAAGTAATCGACCGTGTAAGAACAAGATCGAGTTCGAACACTAAAGAGGAGAGAGAGAGAGAACGAAAAAAAAGACGAGTGATGAGAAATAAAACTCTTCAGAAACAACACAAATCCCAATTTGAAATCTCATTTCACCGCCCAACGCTTCACCATCGGTCTCAAATCCCTGTCTCCTTCTCGACGATTTTCCTAGCAATTCTCAGGTTTCTTTCTTTATTACTTTTTTTCATGGTGTTTTTCATTTTTTCTTTAATTTTCTTTGAATTTGTTCATGAAAAATGATATGTTCTTGAACTTATTATACAACTTAATTTAATTATATAAATTTTGTTCCCTTTTCTTTTTTGTTACATTAAAATGCATAAACCCTTTGGATGATATAGTTTTTCATATTGCTTGGGATGTCATGATGTCTTAAGAATTTGGGGAATGTTGATGATTCTTGTTGCGTCAGATTAGATCAAGCTCTGTTAAATTCTTTTCTTGTGAGTATTTCGAGCCTTTTATGGTATTTAGGCTCAGGGATATATTTTGGTAAAGTTTTATGTTTTGAGTACTAAACTTGATTTTAAGGAGAAATTGTTATTTGGGAAGTTGTGATTAAACCCGTAGAATGCTTATTAATCACAAATATGTTCAGGGTTTAGCGTTTTCTTCAATAGAATTTGCAGAATTTTAGTTCTTTAACATTCTGAATGGAAAGCAGAGAAATCTCGATGTCTGTCACCTTATCTGGTTTTAGGCCATGCATTCATATAAATTACCAGTTCCCAATATGTATATTGGGCATGTTCAACAATGATATTTATGATCGGTTATAGGATTTTAACTGGGTATCTACGGGTGGCTTTTAGTTCAGTTCTTAAACAGTTATATTATTCTATACAACTTTTCAAATAGAATTCTACTCAAACAGGTGGAACTCTTGCTTTACTGTTTTCGGTTTTGTTTTCTGGTTTCTCAAGTACCAAAGCAGGTAGAAACAAAACCATCTAAAAATAAGTGGTTTCTTACCAGTACACATCACCCAGAAATGTGGAATTGCAACCTAGAATTCATTTCCTGTTGGTTTTGATTTATAGGCAACTGGTTGTCCAAATTTTTAGTTTCAGATGTAGGTGGCTATACTTTTAAAACGGCGTCTACTACACAGTTAATTTAGCTGATAGTTGTTTAACTTGAATCTTATACTTTAATTAACATTTGGAATCATACTGACATATTTTGTTTTTCTTTATCCTTTGCACCATAGCACCGGGTTTACTTTTACAGCATTCGGTGGGACTTCTTCTTGAGATTTCTTGAGATGGATGTCGTTCACCCAGGAGCATTGTTGCAGCAACTTGACCACAAACCGAGTTTGATAGATTCAAAATGTTCTTCACAGTGGTCTGCAGTTGATTACATTTCTGCTCCAAGAGTTGTTAGAAAGACAGCATACAAATCTTCACCAAGTGCCAAATCTAAAGAGAGTTTAAAATGTAACGGATTCCCGAAGCAGCCTTGTGATGATGTTACTGACGTTTCCAGATTCATCAGATTGGATGCCTCCGGAGCAAAGGTTGCACCCAAACCAAGTCATGATCTTGTAGTTATGGATAATTCGGCTCAAAAGTTGAAAAAGAAGAATAAGAAAAAGAAGGGAAAAAATGCAAAGATGTCAGAAACTGTTTCTGCTGAGACTCTAACTACTGACTGTGCTGAAGACATTACTAGAGCATCTTCTCAATCATCCAAAGAAGGGGGTAACGAAAAGGATGATATCACCACAACAGATGACGGGTGCCCCTCTGATCTTACTGGGAGTAGTGTACTGTCCGAGTCTGATGGTTGGAATTGTAACAATGATGATGCCCTTTTCCCCGGAAGGTATTTAAATGGAGTCAATCAAGGGGAGGAGGGACCAAAGCCTATCGATAAGAAAATCTTTATGCAATGTGATGATCGTTGCAGCAAAGACATCAAAGAGAATATTTCTGTCACATGCATGTCTCAGAACAAGTCACATAGAAATGACGCAAACAGATGTAACCGCCAGTCGATAAGCTATAGAAATAGTCATGCAGTCGCTTCAAATAAACGTATTAATATGATGTCTCAACCTGGTATAGCAGATAAATCTGGGTGGGACTGCAATATTCGGACTGAGAAGGAAATCTGCCACCCTACCTGGCAGGACAACAGGAAAAGTTTCAGGGATGCACCTACGCGCTGGGTGAAGGTTTTCTCTGCTGGACATGATATTGCTGGTAAAGGAGTTGAGACAGTAAATAATAGGCCGAAATTCTCTGGTAGCACACATTCCAATGAGTCTCCGCGACAGAGTTCTCAGAAGATCCATGGTGGTCTCTGTCAGTTCGACTCTGGATTGGCGCAAGATGCCTGTGGAAGGAACTTGGACTGGAGGAAGTTTAAAGGAACACATAACCATTCTTTGAAGCGCAAGATCATTAACAATAGAAAGCTGAATGCCGGTGGATATAACTCAGCTGTTCCAGGTCAATCATTGTCCCGTGACGTCCATTCTTATAACTCGCTGAAGATTTCAGTGAATGAACAAGTAATAGAGGGAACTTCACCCATTTCCTTAGAAGATGGTCAGAGTAATCCTGCTCGCTTAGATATCAACTTATCTGCGGAAGATAACATAAGGAATTGCCCGCACCAGGGGAGTTCACAGCAGTGGATTCCAATCTGCACGAAGAATTCAACTACAATGAAAAACTCTGATTCCTCTGGTGCTTGTAATGATATAAAGGTCACTTCAAGTTTGGGGATGGAGAAAACTGATGTACAAGTGGAAGAGAATAAAGTTAATAGCAGTGCATCTGTTGCTACAGTTGATCCGGGAACGATCTGCTTGATAACTAGTCATGAAATACCCACTGTGATGCCCATCAAAAACAATTTGGCAGTGTGTCATGATACATTCAACAGAACTGAAGAGAGTCACAGCAATAGAAATGTTAGAGATTATGTCAAACCAGTTATTCAAGCAACAAACGCTCCCCTGTTGAGCATTGGTTCACAATTTAGAATGAAAGCACTAGATGCTGCTTACAGGTTGCAGATGGTATCTGAAAGTGTTCAACATGAAACTGGAAGTCCTCTTGCGGAGTTTGAGAGACTTGTCTATTCTGCTGCTCCTGTCATTTCCCCTGCATTTTCCGTGCAAGGTTGCAGTATTTGCGTGCGAAATCAGCTCTCCCATAGTTCCCTTTGCAAGCATCAGATACCTAATATTCCGTTGAGCACTATTTGGAACTGGTATGAGAAACCAGGGAGTTATGGCCTGGAAGTGATGGCACATGATCATAGAAATTCAGAGGGAGTTGATGCTAATTCAGTTTCATTCACTGCTCATTTTGTTCCATTTCTTTCATCGGTTCAGTTGTTTGGCTGTTCTCATATATGTAGATGTAGCCATGTACAACATGATTTTGAACTGCCTGTAAAAAGAGATGGTAAAGAAAGTTCATCATCTTTGAAGAGTTCGACGAATAAACTTTGTCCAGGAACCGATGAGCCTTGTCATTCTACAGGGGATGCATCCTTTCTATTCAAATCAGGAGCAGAGCCAGTGAGATCACCTGACATCTGTCCTGCATCTGTAACTGACTCTGCCTACTTATCTTCTACACCTACATGCTCAGATAATATGGAACTCTTATTTGAATTTTTTGAAACTGATGGGCCACAACTGCGAAAGCCACTTTATGATAAGTAAGTATTGACAATTACGTAGGAAGATAGTTAGACCAATTCAATTTTTGTTTTTGACCTAAGAAAAAAATTCTAATAATCTTAAGTGGATAATAAAATTCAGAGTAATGGAGCTCATTAAAGGTGGAACTTCCAATCATAAAGTGTTCGGTGATCCATCCAATCTTGAACGTATGAACTTGCATGATCTCCATCCGGCATCATGGTGAGAGATAATGAGCACTTATGTTGCTATGCATTGGATAATCTTTTGTTTTTTACTGTACTTTTTTCTTATATCTGGGTTCTTTGATTGCTTAGGTATTCAGTGGCTTGGTATCCGATATACAGAATTCCAGAAGGGAAATTTCGTGCATCATTTCTGACATACCATTCATTGGGATATCTTGTTCAAAGATGCTCAATAGACTCGGAATGGAATGAGCAATCCTCAATCATCTCTCCTGTGCTGGGATTGGAAAGCTACAACACACACGTAAGAACACCTTTACTTTTTTATTACATATGGTGTTGTCTCTCACCTTCACAGCTAATTATTACTATTTACCGGAAGTGGTGATTGAGATAGTCTGAAGCTCCCCATTTCTGTCTTAATTCACTTCTCTCATCCAAGCTAGTAGGTTAATATAGTGCTCTAGTGAATTGTGATATCTCTTCCAACACTATTAAGTTCTGTTTTCCATTATCTTATGTATGTCACATGTATTTGCAGGGGGAATGCTGGTTCTGTCCTAGGAAGCGTATTGAAAATTCCAAAGAAAATACGATTTTTAACAGTTCAGATATTCTGAAAGAGAGATTGAAAACACTAGAAGAAACTGCATTACTGTTTGCCCGAGGTTCCATTTGTAAGGATCGTGTTATATCCACCAATCAGCAGCTGGATTATGAGTTCTTCCGGGCACGGAAACGGTGAGGTTCTCTGTTAGGCTCTCTCAACGACGATGCATTTCCTTCCAGATAAAAGCTTGCTATGTGTGTTTTTGCAAGTGTTGCTTCATGCACTGTAAACATCGATGCATATTGCGCTTGCTTGTGAATTGATTACGGTTGTATAATGTAGTGTAAATTCCAGTTACAGACAAGTTTTATGCAGAATTAGGAACAAGTTCTTCCAGTTCGAATTGATGGCTGGAAAGAAATGAACATAGTTAATACGTAATAGATAGCTTAAGCTGACAGTGTTGCCTATATCTTATATATGTAGATGATGTTCAAAAAAACATATTCCTGTAAACCTTTTGAAGTAGATTTGCATTGTAAATTTATAGTCTTATAATAGAAAGCAAATGTTTTGAGGTAAACCCTTTTTTTTTCTCCAGATATAACTCATGATGCTTAGATTATTTGTACTTGGCATCTATACATACTGCAGTTATCTCCTGTTTTCATTCTGCTACGTTTTGTCGGAACGATCGAGACAAGGATAAACTAGTACACTCTACTACATCTTTTCTGCAAAAATATATGGCTGATTCGGCTGAATGTGTTTGATAGCCGAAGCAGTACAATACAGGCAGCCTAATGAAGTTTTGAAGTTTCTTATTGGGGTTTTCTGAAAGAAATGAAATTGCAGTTCTTAAGATTCTAAGTAGATATCCTATTATATACTTTCAAGACTTTGAACTCGTTGATGAGATGGTGCTCTTGGCCTGAGAAGACGTTGATGATGTCGTGTTGCTTTGTGCATGTGAATTTTCATTCGAGGACTCTGAGAAGAAAAACACGTTTTCGTGGTTGTCCACGAGAACATGGAGAGACCTTGGGATTGGAGGTGCATTTACCTCCGAAACCCCTTCAAGTATCTGAACTACCTGACCCATGGAAGGCCTATGAGCTTCGTCATCTTGAATGCACCAACAAGCAACTCTACAAGCCCTAGTGAGCTCTTGAATGTCTGCATTACCTTCCAACCTGTTGTCCAGTAGGCTAATGATATCTTCACCTTCATGCATTTTGGTCGCAGCCCAAGTAGGGAAAAATCTAATTTTCTCGTCATTGTTGCCATGCTCTGCGTTTCTCTTTCCAGAGATAATTTCGAACAGCATCATACCATAGCTGTAGGCGTCAGCTTTTGGAGTTATGGCTACTCCTGAAATCCATTCAGGTGCAAGGTACCCTCTAGTTCCTCTCATGGTGGTTAGGACTCGGCTGAAATCTCGACCGACAAGCTTGGCCAGACCAAAATCTGCTACTTTAGGACAGCATTCAGCATCCAGGAGGATATTTTCAGGCTTGATATCACAGTGAATGATACAATCTCTGCATTTTTCATGGAGATAAGCCAACCCTCTAGCAGTTCCAAGTGCTATTTGATATCGAGTCTTCCAATCTAAAACCACAGGGTCATTTTGGTGAAAAAGATTAGCATCCAAAGATCCCTTTGCCATGAAGTCATAGACTAGTAACCTTTTAGCTCCTTCCGAGCAAAACCCACGTAAGCGAACCAGATTTACATGCTGAATTGTACCGATAGTGCTCACCTCTGACCTAAATTGCTTCTCTCCTTGACTGAAACCTTCAAGTTTCTTCACGGCTATGGCAGTTGAGTCAGATAATGCCCCTTTGAAGACGGAGCCGAAGCCGCCACCACCCAACTTCTGTGAGAAGTTCTTTGTCGCACTCTGTAATTCCCTGTACGAAAATGCCACCAATGTACCATCGACTGTCTTTGATTTTCTAACTGATCTTCTCGATCTACATATTAACACTAGTGCAAGAGCAAGTACCAAAAATGCTACGACACCCGCAATTGCACCCACAACAGCAACTTTAAATGATTTCTTGTTTCTCTTACCTTGAGGCTTGGAACTTTGAAGTTCAGATGCTGCACGTTTGAGATTGAGGATTCCTGCTCTTCCATCCGATTGTTGTTTGACATTTAACATAACTCCATCCCATAATTTACACCCTGCATCAGTATAAGCATATGCATCGCAAGAACATGTTCTCTCACAAGCTAATCTGCATTCTTCCGCACTATTGACTTGTGGAGACTGAGGTTTATCAGGCAAATTCGAGGCTGGCATTGACGAAAAAACATCTTTATTCCCACACTGCAAAGAAACATTCCTGACACACCCACCAGTTGAATCCTGGAGATTCCAATCTGCAGGAGATCGTTGAACAAAACCCGGCAAACATTCACACTTCAAAGTATCCTGGTTACAGTTGCCAAAAGGTCCACAGATACCATAAACATCACATAGTTGTTTCGGTTGAGACCAAAACAAATTCCACCTTTCGGTTGTAAATGACCATGTAAACTGCTTGATTTGGCCAGACACATCCATTACAAATCTCGAAACAATCGAACTATTGTAAACATTATAAGTAAAGTAACTCTCATTCACATTTGAGATGTAACTAAAATTGTAAATGTAATTTGATCTCATCTCAGGAACTAAAGTGAATGTTTTTGCTTGTTCATTCCACTCACCACTTGTCCAAACTTGCACGGATCTATTCCATATTATAAGATACTGATTTGTTCCACTTGGGTCTAATTCTAGGTTGAATATTCCTGTTGCCGGATCTTCTTGATTTCTCCATGAAGCAAGTAACTGAGCTTCCTTGGTTCTTTTATTCAACCGAAGTTTTCCACCGGGTAGCCAAGTATCAGTAGGATAATCAAAACTTTGCCAAATGACAACAGATGGATTAGACCCATCTCTTAAAACAAGATTTCCATCATCACCAAGAACAGCTTCAGTTACATTCAGAGTAGATGAAGCTGAATTAGTAGACCAAATTGGTGCTTTATCAGTTTGGTTAAGTATAACCAAATTGCCATTTCCCAGAAGTGTTAACTTTGAAGTAGAGGGATCACGCACAGGTTTATCTCTATTAGCAACCCAAACAACAGTCTGAACTGAGACTTCTTTGTACCATATACCAATGTAATGATTCTGAGATTTACCTGGTGTGAAGAAACCCAATACAAAATTTCCCTCTTTTGATACAATAGTTTCATCTCCAGTTAGAGAATCACCTAAAGAGATTTTATCAGCTGCAAAAACTACTGTAACATGGGTTTTGAATGATAAGAAGAGAAAACATAGAAGAGAGGGAAGAAACAATGGATTGTTTCTCTGGTTATTCATTTCTCTAGATGAACAGAGTTGAGCAAACAGACCCTGATATTTAACCTTCCGGGGTATCAGGGGCAGAAGCAGAAGTCATAAATGAATTTCAACCATAAAGAAAAGTGGGTCTTCTATTTATGGTGACTGGTGGTGGGGATGAAGAAGAAGAACTAACTAGTGTCTTATAGTTACTCCTTGGGTTTTCTAGTTTCATTTCTAGTTTGAAATTGAAATTCACTTGTGGCCGGTAAATTCTATCTTCTTTCTTTCTTTTCTGTCTCTCTTCTCTCGTTAACCTTATCTTATTTTTTTTCCTTTAGATTGCGTAAGAGTGGGACTGGTTCTAGTACCACTGCATCTGCATGCAAACATCGTTACCAACTTACCATGACCACCGGCATAAGAAAGTAAGAAACAATTTTCATACAAGGAGGGTGCTTGCTACTCTATACACACTAGAAGATCGATCATCTTTTGAACAGAGCCTTAATTATGGTAGCATGCTTATTTTCTTCTTCCAAACATTATACATGCATGCCCAAAACATTTTTCCCTTTATCTAGCTCTTACATATTCCCCCGTTTCAAAAAAATAGGCCAGTTTAACTTTTTCCTCATTTTTTCCAAAAATTAGGAAACTTAATTAAATTAAAAATATTTGACTTAAACTTGTTTTTTCTTTGTTAATGCATGACACATGTCTACGATAAACCAATCATAAAAAAAAAGTTTAAGTCAAATATTTTTAGTTTAATTAAGTCCCTAATTTTTAGAAAAAAATAGGAAAAAAAGTGCTGACCTATTTTTTTTGAAACGGAGGGAGTAAATCAAACAACGGTATATTAATTTTTATAACCAAGCAAACACCTCAACGAGGGCCTGTTTTTGGTAGAAAAGAAAGAAGTCAAAGAACGACTTCACTTGAAAATCCTTACAAAAATAAATCCTTAGGCTAAGTTTAATGAGAGTTCAACTTCCACCAAAAGCGTGGTCTATTCCCCAAATTCAACTTCTCTTTCTATATATATGTAGAAGTGGAAGTTGAAATACTACTTAGGCGCTCAATGATTGAGCGCTGAAAAAGTGACCCAACACTGAATGATATAGCGTTAAAAGAAATATTCTCATTAGATCTGATGGTTAATAACATATATTCTAGATCTGATGGCTGAGATTATCTGGCGCTTTATCATTTAGCGCCCCACCGCTATATGATTCAGCGCTAGACTGATGTGTCATGCTATCTAACACTACTATCTAGCACTCCCCATTAGACTTAGGCTGCTAGACATCTGATGTGTCATGCTACATTTTGATGGATATGGAAGTCTCATTAGACTAAGCCTTAGCCAAAGGATATATGCACACATATGTAGTGATCTCTTTCCTTTCGCTCGATAGTGATTGAGTGTGGAGAAAAGTAAGAATAGGTTTATTGATAAGTGGGATGAATGAAGCACCGTTTACGATGAAGTGGTTGAAGTACAGTACTTATGATTTATTAGATTGCTAGAGCAGCCTCAAGTACCATAAATGTTGTGGTGTGTATTCTTAACAAGAAAAAGAATTGAACAGGCTCAATATCTTAAAATGTGTGATGTCATTCGCCCACACCCTCTTTGATTTATCATTTCATTAATGATACTCCATCCTAATCAGGGTCATTTTTGAAACATATATAAATCTGTTAGTCAGGGTCGTTTTTGAAACATATATAAGTGTTGCAAATTTGTCGCCCGAAACTGTCACTAATATATTTTGCAACGGATATAAGCGTTGCTAAAAACCGTAACCAAAAATCGTCAAGGAAACCTTGAAAACCTTGACGATTCTGGTTTTTTTTCCTTGATTTTCCTTTGTCTAAATCATGAAATTTCTGGAAAAAAAACATGAAAATCGTCAAGGTCGATGGTCATAACTATGGCGATTTTTCTATAGTCAAGAACAATCGTCATGATTTTAAGACAAAACCTTGACGATTTTGTCTCTGTAACTTGAAAAAATTGAGTATTTTTCATACAAATCATAGTGTTTTTAGTGAACTAAGCTCCTCATTGGAGTATCGTTCGATTATGTTTGACCAACCATCTTTGTATATAAGTTAATCAACAAACCAAGTTTCAAAATCCGAATTTTGAAGTTGTTTAAGTTTAATTTGGATTTTAGAGATGAAGAAATGAAATAGAGAGAAGAAGATTGTTTGTTGTTAATGATATAGAGAAGATGGTTTTTGTTTAAGTGTTTTTTATTAGTTTTGTAGTAAGATTAATAGTAAAATTAGTGTTCCGAATTTTGAAGTTGTTAAAGTTTATTTTTTTTGGATTTTAGAGATGAAGAAATGAAGTAGAGAGAAGAAGAGTGTTTGTTGATAGTAGAATCTACTAGGAGGTCCTATATATTAGTGTTTGATTAACCGGAGGGACAGTGAAAAATCTCGTTTAGTCGGTGGTCCAAAAATTTAAAGAGAGAATGAAAAACACGGTGGCACGCGTGTGGGAGTTATAGATTGTATTTTTAAATCTCTAAAATGCCCTCATGTACATAAGAATACTCTAGGTGAAATGATTTCATTTTTTTCAGCTTCTTCTATGAGAACGAGAGAGCTTTGCGATGGCGATCTTGGATGGAGAAGTACATGGATTCATAATTGATGATCTCGGTGAAGCTTCATAATTGGTGATATCTTTACGATCCTTTTTTATTGGTATTTCAACCTTAAAATCCTATAGATTTGATTTTTTCTTTGCTAGATCTGATTGTTTTGTTCATAGATTGCCAAAACTGTAATACCTCGTGTTGATTTTGTAAATCTGCTTTTTTTGTTATAGATTGTTTGAATCGATTCAATATTAGGGTTTTAGCTTATCTTGGTTACTTAATCTATTAGATTAGAAGTAAATCTGTGATAACGTACGAGCTCAAGCGTTTATTTTGGTATATAATCTTCTGATAGAAAATCTTGTTTATTAATCATGTGTTTGTAATGTTAGTGTTATTGATTTTGCAAATGAGAATTCTGAGTTTAGGGATGTAGATTATTACCATTAAATAGTGATAGCTGGATTGTAATCTGAGCGAGCTATCTGTTGTTTGTGTTCTACATTTTAGGGATTTGTCTGCTGCAAAAATATGTGCAGTGATATTTGATAGTAGCAAAGTCGTCATTTAAAGAAAACAAATATGGTAAGCTTTATTGTGGACTAATTTTGATAATTCAATATGATTTTACAATTGATTTGTTTCTGATACTCTTTTACTGTTTAATTTGTACAAGTGAAGTTTACAGACGGATAGATTCGTTTTTGTATCATATCGCCTTTGCATTTTGATGAATTGGTGCATACATTTGATTAGTTAAGCTTTTAGTGTGACAGGAGCGTGAATGGATCTGTTATATCTTTCTTTGATTAGTTTAGCATACATTTCTATAAGTTTTCATTGTCTCTCTTCGATCTTACTTAATGTTTATCTTACAATTCCTGTTAATGATCTCAAGCAATGACAACATTGGCAATCATATCATAATAGAGCACAGTAAATAGTAAACTTGATTGCATGCTACATGGTTTCTGCTCAGTACATATCTGTATGTACTAGGATTTCACTATATGTACTGGTTTTTATCCAGTACACATTGATATGTATTGGGTTTATAATGAAGATAACTAGCTTTTTTTGTATGTATAATCCAACAGTACGTATTCATTTGTACTGATCAAAATAACATGTTTGATTTGTATGTGTGAATCAATGGTACATATTTGTTAGTACTAGGCTTTTACTCTGTACATATCGATATGTACCAGGTTTTTCTTCAGTACGTATCAATATGTATTGGCTTCTTTGTATTCGTTTTGGTATGTGGTATTTCACCCTTACAAAGGCCATTCGAAGTAGTAGATATCAATCCGTATAGTAGACTAATGGCACTTCAAAGGATGGCTACCGCATAAAACTATGAAAGAATATAAGGATTCTCTTTTGCCATTGTTGCGTGTATTCATTTCTCTATGTATTTCTTTCTTTATTTTTGTCTATCTAATTTGATATTTTCTTGCTTGGGTGTTAGAAAAATATGGAAGGGTAACGATTGCAATGCAAGTTAAGTGAAGTTAACCGTGATAACAATGTTGGTACCTTGTTTTCTGTTGTATCATGAGACTCCCGCCTTCATTCCCAGTCAGTAATTACTCCTAGCTAGGGTGATGCTTCCTTAAGGTAAGGAGCTAGCTAGGAATCGTCACAATCAGTATTTTCAGTTTAGATGCCATTGCTTATATCTGCTGCACTGCTTTAATTTCGCTTCACATTGCTTAGGTTAACAACTAAACTAAGTTCCAACAGATGAACATTTATTACTACAGAAAAGTGACACGGTTTCATCAAGTCATCAATCTTTGATTCACAACTACTGCCTTGGCTTCATTCGCCTTCAGACTTTCAGAGGATTGGATCGTGCTAGTTTATTCATATGATAGAAGTCAGAGCTTTATCTCTAGTGTAGGCTACTGCGGGACCAGTACCAATACTTAAAATGGTGAAGCATATGAAGCATAACTCATCTATTTTTTATCACAGGAATAAAACACTCTCTCAAGAGGTAACTCATCTATTTTTTATCAATGGAGTTCAGGCATCATTTACTGCAGCATAGGCCAATTCTCCTGTAAATGAAGTACATACAAATTGTCCTGGAAATGTTGTATTAAGGTGTAATGAACTAAAAATAATTTATTCACTCATTCATCAATTTGATTTTTTATTCCTTCCATAAGCTTCCTTTTCCTAATACCACCATCCTGACCTTTTGTTTTGTAACACTTTCGTAGTACGCATCTCATCAACTCTACTTTGTAAACCATTGAGTTTGTGTCAGTACATCGGAATATGTACTGCAGTTCTTACCAGTACCTCCAAATATGTACTGGAAGTTGACAATGTTAAAAACCATCCAAATTATGTCAGTACAGCCAAATATGTACTGACATTTTACCAGTACCGTCGAGTATGTACTGGCAGTTGACACTCCTAAAAACCATGAAGTTTTGACCAGTACATCCAAATATGTACTGGCAGTGGACAATGTGAAAAATCATCATGTTTCTATAAGTACAACTGAATATGTACTGGTAGTTGACATTGTAAAAAATCACCAAGTTTCTATCAGTACAACCACATATTTACTGCAACAAAATATCTACTACAATTTTTATCAGTACCTCCAGTACAGCTAAATATGTACTGCAAACTTAAATGTTGAAGATGAGATCGTTTTTTAAGTACAACCATATATGTACTGACAATCATAGCATCAAAATCAACCCAGGTTTTTCAGTACAGCCAGATATGTACTAGTCATAACATAAAAATAAGACCCAGGATTCTCAGTACATCCATATATGTACAAGCAATTAGAACAACAATATCAACCCATTTTTTTCAGTACAACCATATATATACTGACAATTAAAACATCAAAATCAACTTAGTTTTTTTTTCATACCAACATATATGTGTCGTTGTTGTTAGAATCAAAATTCAATACACTGAAAATGTTCGATAAACTCAAACAACCAGCTTTATATAGAAATTGGCATGAAACATCTTTAGATACATAATAACAAAAATACTCTTACAAAATCTCAACTGCTACAAGCATTATCTTCGTTAATAGTTGTAGCAACATATAGTCAATCACAACCATCACCATCTTCTTCGGCATCTCATCATCATCCAAGGTCCATTAATGGCGGATTTATAGTTACATCCTTGGATCTTCAAAATCATCACATTCACGACACCCAATATCAAAACTAAACCCTAGCTTCTATCGTTCCACCGCCACCACCACCATCATGCGAAATCTGCTTAAATACAACGGATCTAGCAACGTTTGTGGCTACTCGTTCAATTTTTACTACATGTTGGTGGTTTTCGGTCTTTTAATTCCATCGCCACCACCACCATGACCACATACTCTGTCTGCAAGAAAGGAGGAAGAAGAAAAAAGAGACGAGAAATATTTAGGTTAACTTGAGAGAAAGCATCTGTTTCTTTTCTTTTATTATCACCGCACGTGCTAACCCAGGGGTAGATGGGTAATTAAATGTCTTTTGGACCTCCGATTAATTAAGAATTCCCAATGTACCATAGCCTAAGTGGGTAGCGGGTTTTAGGACCAAACAATAAATTTCTCTTGTTGATAATGATATCAATGTTAAGAAAACCGGCCCGAACTGGCCGGTCGGCCCGGTGAACCGGTGACCCAGTAACTTTTCTGGGCTGGTCCATTCCTGACCCAGTAATTTCACAAAAAAACGTCCTTTTTAATATAAACCGGGTAACCCGGGCGGTTCAACCGGTGAACCAGCTGAGCCAGCGGTACACACCGGTTTGACCCATGTTCTAAAATCTAAATTTTAAAGCCTGGAAATATTTTCTTCTGGAAACTTAGATGAAGAACAGATCAAAAACATACATAAAAGTTAAGACAAAAGACACACATAATAAGATCTTCCAATCAATTTCTCCATACCCACAATTCACAACTATAGTTCATGAAAAAAAATATTTTAATCACAATTTATAATTCATTTTTCTTGAAGAAAAATCAACGATGCAGTGAATTCGTTAGTTCTTCATCACCGAGTTAACTTTTCTCGATATGTCATATAGTCAAAAGAAGAAAAATCGAAGATACAATGAACTTGAGGTATTTTTTTTCTTATCTAGTGTAATTTTTCTTTCCATAATTTTGAAGATAATAATAATATTCTTCGATCTATGTGGTTCGAATTGAAAAGATCTAAATCAAATACTCCATTCGTTCCAAAATAATAGGCCAGTTTGACTTTTTCCTACTTTTTCCAAAAATTTAGGGAACTTAATTGAACTAAAAATATTTGACAACTTTTTTTTTTTTTGGTTAACCCATAATACATGTCACGATAAACCAATTATATAAAAAAAACTAGTTTAGCTCAAGTATTTTTAGTTCAATTAAGTTCCCTAAATTTTAGGAAAAAGTAGGAAAAAGTCAAACTGGCCTATTATTTTGGAACGGGGGGAGTAGTAACTTAAGTCTTCAAATTTCTACTGAAATTGGGTTGTTCTTCAGACTTGAGAGTTGAAAGATATGGAGGTGGCGGTGGGCGTGATAAGTTAAGGATAAGGAAAGAGGAACAGCGATTAGGTTAGGCACTAGAAACTTAAGTTAGGTTTGGATTTAGCCTAGTACGTGTCTTATTAAATCTCAAAGACGACAGAGAGCCTAGTTACTAGTACTACGTGTACTAATGTAAATTTAAGCATTCACATTAAATTTGACAAAGATAGTCATGACATAGAAGATCTGGAAGGTTTTCTGTATATTCAGTCTGTCAAACCAAAGAGGTTACAATCAGCTCTTATAGAGCATGTACATCAGATATTAAAGGAAAACAACGCTAGACTAGGAAACAGAATAACAACATAACAACTATACAATATACACAAGATATCCTAGATACGTATCTTTAACACCCTCCCTCAACCTCAAGATGGTGCAGAACACATCTTGAGGTTGCTAGCCAAAAACTTGAGCCTAGGAGAAGCCAAGGATTTGGTAAAAAGATCAGCAAGCTGAAATTCTGAACTTACATACGGTAGTGTAATGGTTTTCTTCTTGAAGTGATGACGAACGAAATGACAATCAATTTCGATGTGTTTCGTACGTTCATGAAAGACATCATTATGAGCAATGTGAATAGCGGCCTTATTATCACAGTATAAAGGAGTAGATTCTGTCAGATGAATACCCATATCACCAAGTAACCATCGTAGCCAAACTATTTCTGAAGTAGTATGCGCCATGGCTCTATATTCTGCCTCAGCACTCGAAAGAGATACAACTGACTGTTTCTTGCTACGCCAAGATTAGAGAGTTGCCTAGGAACATACAATAACCAGTTGTTGACCTTCTGTCTGTTACATCCCCTGCCCATTCCGAATCTGCGTAAGCATGTAGTCGAAGATCTGACTTAGAAGAGAACTGTAGTCCTTGATATAATGTCCCTTTGATGTAACAAAGAATTCTGAGAACTGCAGCAAAGTGTGTAGTACGTGGAGCTGACATGAATTGACTTACAATATGAACCGCATAGCTAATGTCTGGTCTTGTGATAGTCAGATAATTGAGACTACCCACTAGTTGTCTGTATAGAGTTGGATTTGACAAAGCATTTCCATCAATAGGATTGAGCTTAACATTGAGTTCTAAAGGTGTTTCTGCAATCTTGCTATCAGTGAGCCCTGCTCGATTAAGAATCTCAGATGCATATTTAACTTGAGAAACAAAATAACCATCAGATGAGTTATCAACCTCTATGCCTAGAAAATATCTTAAAGCACCAAGATCTTTCATTTGAAAGCATGAGTTCAGATGAGATTTCAAAGATGTTATACCTTCCAAGTCACTGCCTATAATCACCATATCATCAACATACAGAAGAAGAAGTACTATCCCCTTTTTAGACTTTCTGGTGAACATAGCCGAGTCATACGGACTTTGAGTAAAGCCAAACTGAAGAATAGCACTAGAGAATTTCTCAAACCAGGCACGAGGTGCTTGTTTGAGTCCATAGAGAACTTTACGAAGCTTACATACCTGATTTGGTAGATGAACTAACCCTGGTGGTGGTCGCATATACACTTCTTCCTGTAATTCTCCGTGAAGAAATGCATTTTTAACATCCATTTGATGAAGATCCCATTTACGTACAGCAGCAACAGCAAGAAGTGTACGTACTGTTGTCATACGTGCAACTGGAGCAAAAGTCTCTTCATAATCCACCATATATTGTTGTGTATTTCCTTGAGCAACAACACGTGATTTTCGACGTTCTAAGTTACCATCTGATTTGGTTTTAACCTTGTACACCCAGTGACTTCCAATAACAGGTTTTCCCGGAGGCAAATCCACCATGTCCCATGTACCAGCCAGTTTATGTGCATGTAGTTCCTCCCCCATTGAGTCTTGCCATTCTGGTATAGCTGAAGCTTCCCTGTAGCTTTTAGGCTCATGTAATGATAGAATAGTTGTTAAAGAACAATGATAATCAGAATACTTAGCTGGTGGACGTCGTATCCGAGGAGGCAAAGATGGAGCTTCATGTACAGGATCACCATGCAGAGCTGTAGTGTCAGGATACGCAATAGAGTGGTCTGTAACGACTTCAGTTTCTTCAATCTGAGGACTAGAAGGAGTATCAGTGTGCACAATTTGAGATGAAGAATTGGACTCAGGTTCCTCATCAAAAGGATCCAGATAAGAAAAACTCTCGAGTCTTGATGTTTTGCTACCTGAGAGGGAAAAGAAAGGAATTTTCTCCCAAAAGGTTACATGACGTGAAATACGTAACCTTTGATTTTCTGGATCATAACACCTATAACCCTTTTGTTCTATGCCATAACCTAGGAAGACACAGATGGAATTCTTTTTGCCAAGCTTGTTGCGTTCTCTTTCTGTAAGTAGTACAAAACAGGTTGAACCAAAAGCATGAAGTTCTGAATAATTAGGTGTTTTCCCATAAAGACACTCGTACGGAGAGATACCACCTATGACAACTGTTGGAATACGATTGATGGTGTAGACAGCAGTTAGAACAGATTAACCCCAAAAGTTAGAAGGAACAGAGGAGGATAAAAGCTGAGTTCTGGCAGTTTCAATGATGTGACGATGTTTTCGTTCAGCAACACCGTTTTGTTCAGGAGTTTCTGTACAAGACAACTGAAGAAGAGTTCCTTCTGTTTTAAGAAATTGTCTGAAAGGATTTGAGATATATTCCCCTCCCTGATCTGCACGAAAGACTTTAATGGATTTCCCAAATAGAGTTTGAATCATTTTAGAGAATTCTGTGTAAATTCTTAGAAAATCTGACCTGGTACTGAACAAATAGACCCAAGTAAAGCGAGTGTAATCATCAATGAATATGACATAGTATAAAGCCCCTCCCTTAGATGCAAGGGGAGCCTTACCCCAAACATCTGAATGAACAAGATCAAATGGTGCAGTAGAAAAAGTAGTACTTTTATTAAAAGGAAGAGCTGGCTGTTTACCCAGTTTACAGGCAATGCAATGAGGTTCTTTTTCTAGAGGAACATTTCCTAAAAGACCTTTATTAATCATGTAGGTAAGACGAGAAAAGGAGACATGTCCTAACTTTGAATGCCAAGAGATAAATGGAGAGATGGTGGTAGGAAGAGCTGAGACGGATGCAGCAACATGTTGATTCTTGGAGGTTTGAGGAATAACCAGGGACTCAAGGAGCTACAGACGGCCAACTCTACGCCCTATCCCAACAAGCTTCTCTGTCTTGGGATCCTGTATAACACAACCAAAATAAAAGAAGTATATGTTAAACCCTTGATCACACAACTGACCAATGGAGACAAGATTCATTCTGATATGAGGAACTAGAAGTACATCTGGTACATGTATCTTGTTTGATACTCTAACATGACCAATATGAGTTGCACTTATTTCTGATCCATCTGCTGTATGGATCTTGGGTGTCACAATGGTTCTCATACTCTCAAACAAGGTGGAATTGGAAGTCATATGATTAGAGGCACCTGAGTCTAAGAACCAATCATTTGCAAATATACCTGTAGGAGCTGAAAGAGCAGTAGCAACTGCAGGATTATTACCAATTGAGAGAGCTTGCTTAAGCATCTCTTGTATGTCTGCAAGATTGTTGGGTGTAGCAACAACAAGGTTGTTGGGTATAGACGCTACTATCTCTCTTGCTTGTTCTTGAGTAGGTGCAGATGTAGCTGGAGCTGCAGAGAAGTAGGATGGTGCAGTTGCATTGAATCTCCTTCGCATATTTCTGGAAGATGGTGAAGGACAATTTCCTACGAGATGTCCAAAGTTTTTGCAGTAAGTGCATTGTGGAGTCCCTGGTGATGGTGATGTACCTTGTATTGTCGAGCTTTGAGAAGTATTTGATGCTGATGCAGTAGGAGCTGTGCAATTCCTTGCAAAATGACCAAGCTTCTTACAATTGTGACATTGTACTTGTGAGATGTCACGATATGACGGGTTTGTGAAGCTCCTTTGTGAATTGAACTGTGGGTTAAGGCTTGGACGGGAAGCAGCAACAAGCACAGTAGGGATATCTGGTTTGATTCTCTTACGCATTTCTTCAGTGATTAACTCAGACAATGCAGTTTCAACTGATGGTAATGGTGATCTGTGAAGAATGGATGCTCTAATTCCTTCAAATTCATCTCTCAATGCCATCAGTAATTGAACAAGTCTAGTTTCTTCTCTATGTTTTTGCCACAACTCCAAATCAGTTGTCCAGTTAGGTTCCATGAGAGCAAGCTGGTTCCATATTATCGACATCTCAGAGTGAAAATCAGAAACTGTTTGATCAAGTTGTTGTTTCAAAGCTCGAATATCCTGTTCAAGTTTATAGCGCTGAGCAAAGTTAACTTGAGTATACCTTTTGGAGAGAAAGTCCCATGCATCTTTGGCTACTTCAAAACTGGTGAGTTGCATGCTTATTGAAGTGATTACTGTGTTGCCTATCCATGTAAGGATTTTATGATTGTTGATTTCCCACTCATCAACAAGATCAATTTTTGGAGTTTCGACTTCTTTTCCGGCTGAGATGGACGATACTCCTACTGTTCTTGGATCCTTTTCTTTTCCATCAACGTACTTCCACATACCTTTTCCTTTGAGAAAACTCCTCATAAGGAAAGACCAATGATTGTAGTTTGTTCCATCAAGTTTTACAGTAATAGGTTGTGAGTCTTCTCGAGACATGTTGAGAAGAGGATAAAGGGTAACACAATCAGGTTTTGAAGAATAAACTAGGGTTTATGACACAACGGTGAAACAGGAGAGATCGGTCTTGATACTTCGAAAGAGAAAAGAACAGATTGATTTTACGTTGCAGCGGAGAATGGTTTACTGGATCTTTGCTGGCTCTGATGCCATGACAAAGATAGTCATGACATAGAAGATCTGGAAGGTTTTCTGTATATTCAGTCTGTCAAACCAAAGAGGTTACAATCAGCTCTTATAGAGCATGTACATCAGATATTAAAGGAAAACAGCGCTAGACTAGGAAACAGAATAACAACATAACAACTATACAATATACACAAGATATCCTAGATACGTATCTTTAACAAAATTAAATTGCTTTATAATTACTATATCTGACCCAGTCAACCCGGGTTAACCCACTGGTTGGATCAGTTGACCCTGACCCAGTGATTTTACTGGTTCAACGTCCGGTCCGGTTTCCAAAACATTGAATGATATTTGTTTGGGTGTTTTTTGATTAGTTATGTAGTTAAATTAGTAGTAAAATTATTAGTAAAATTAGTGTAGAGAATTTTAGTATCTTCCCAAAATTTTATCACCCCTTCTAAACTAGGATGGGATACGGGAAACACATCTCGCCCTTATTAAAAAAACCCTCTCCTTTAAAATAGCCAGGTAAAATTCTATGCTTTTGTCTTCATGAACCCAAACACCTGCAGTGGAACAAATTTCGAACTAAAAGTGTGGTAGAAGATCTAAGTACACTACCAAGTATTACCACCATTTAAATATTCATTGAAAGGATTAAAGACAATTAACACAACAAAACACTGTCTTTAGAAATTTGAACATTTCAAACAAACTTTTGCCATATTATTGAAGAAATAGTCAAAAGATAGACCCAACACTCAACCACAAAGCATCTTTTCCACCCCCACTCCCACGTAACGATTGCAGTCCAGATATATTTGTTCAATAGTTTGAAATGACGTCATTTATTTGTCCATCTAATTCCCCATTTAACTAAAAAAATGAGATACCTATAATCCAGGTTTTGTCTTCTTACTTTCTTCATCTTGAAGAAGTATAAGACAAGACAACTGTTATAAATATTCTAAGTAGACTCCGTGAGAAAGCAGTTACATCTGGAGTCTGGACGAAATGTATAGAGTGAATTGCCTACTATATATGCTTAAAAGGATAATTAGGTACGCAATGATCACTCTAGAGGTAGATGAATGCATCAGGTGGACGAAGTCGAATGCTGCTACTGCTAGCGTTTATAAAAAATGAGACACAAGGACCAAGTCAAAATGGAGCATTGTAATCGTCAGTCTTCTGTTACTAGAAATGACCGAGACATGATAATAATTGGGAAAGAAAATTGAAACTCACAAACTTGCACGCAGACTCGATCTATGATGTGTACCAATACACGGCAGAGTGACGAGTTGGTATCTACAGATACATGCAGTACAAATTAAAATTCAAGGTACACACACACAAGTAGGAAAGATGCGATCAATGAATCGCCAGTGGGCGACGTCTTTCTAGAGTTCTTGCTCTGCTTACATTCAACCCCTGCAAACAGACTCCATCTTAGAGGTTCTTCCGGATATTATATGAGCATGAATCGGATGTACTCCCCTTTAATTGGACTCTTCATATCAAGACATTAAACTCATGGATGAGGTGGTGCTCTTGGCCTGAGAAGACGTCGACGATGTTGTGTTGCTTCGACCATTTGAACTACGGTTTGAGGACTCTGAGAAGAAAAACATATCATCTTGGTTTTCCACAAGAACGTTGAGAGACCTTGGAATCGGAGGTGGGTTCACCTCTAAAACCCCTTCGAGTATCTGAACTACCTGACCCATGGAAGGCCTATGAGCTTCGTCATCTTGAATACACCAACAAGCAACTTTACAAGCTCTAGCGACCTCTCGAGTGTCAGCATTACCTTCCAACCTGTTATCCACTAGGCCAACCATATCTTCACCTTCATGCATTTTGGTAGCAGCCCAGGTAGGGAAAAATCTAATTTTCTCATCTTTACTATAATGCTCTGCGTTTCGCTTCCCCGAAATGATTTCAAACAGCATCATACCATAACTGTAGACGTCAGCTTTTGGAGTGATGGCTACACCTGAAATCCATTCAGGTGCAAGGTACCCTCTTGTTCCTCTCATGGTAGTTAGGACTCGACTGAACTCTCGGCCAACAAGCTTGGCCAGACCAAAATCTGCTACTTTAGGACAGCATTCACCATCCAAGAGGATATTTTCAGGCTTGATATCACAATGAATGACGCAGTCTCTGCATTTATCATGGAGATACTCCAACCCTCTTGCAGTGCCTAGTGCTATTTGGTATCTAGTCTTCCAATCTAAAACCTCATTGTCCTTTTGATGAAAAAGATTAGCATCCAAAGATCCCTTTGGCATGAAATCATAGACCAGTAACCTTTTAGCTCCCTCCGAACAAAATCCTCGCAGACGAACGAGATTCACATGCTGAATGGTACCAATAGTGCTCACTTCTGACCTAAATTGCTTCTCTCCTTGACTGAAACCTTCAAGTTTCTTCACGGCTATGACAGTAGAGTCAGATAATACCCCCTTGAAGACAGAACCGAAACCTCCACCACCCAACTTCTGTGAGAAGTTCTTTGTTGCACTCTGTAATTCTCTGTAGGTAAATGCCACCAAAGTACCATCGACTGTCTTTGATTTTCCCACTGATCTTCTCGATCTACATATCATCACTGGTACAAGAGCAAGTACCAAAAATGCTATGACACTCACAATTGCACCCACAAGAGCAACATTAAATGATTTCTTCTTTTTCTCACCTTCAGCTACTGGGTTACGAATTTCGGAAGCTGCAAGTCTGAGATAGAAATTTCCTCCATCCGCATCTGATTTTTGGATATTCAACAAATCTCCATCCCATAATTGACAACGAGAGCTGCCATAAGCATATGCACTGCATGAACATGTACTTTCACAAGCTAATTTGCATTCTTCAGCGCTATTAGCTTGTGGAGATCGGGAATTCTCAGGCAATTTCGAGGTTGACATGCTTAAAAAGCCATCTTTATTCCCACACTGCAAAGATGTGTTCCTAACACACCCACCAGTCGAATCCTGAAGATTCCAATCTGTAGGAGATCCTTCTGTGAAACCCTGCAAACACTCACACTTCAAAGTATCCTGGTTACAGTTACCAAAAGCTCCACAAATACCATAAACTTCACAAAATTGTCTGGGTTGGGACCAAAACAAGTTCCACTCTTTATTTTTCTCTGACCAAGTAAATTGCTTAATTTGTCCTGAGAAATCCATAACAAATCTAGAAATAATAGAATCGTTGTAAAGGGAATAAGTAAAATAACTCTCATCTTCATTTGAAATGTAACTAAAATTGTAAATATAATTTAATCTCATCTCAGGAACTAAATTAAAAGTTCTTAACTGCTCATTCCATTCCCCACTTGTCCAGACTTGTTCAGACATATTCCATTTTATAATATACTGACTGGTTAGTCCAGTTGGGTCTAATTCTAGAGAGAAGATTCCTGGAGCTGGGTTCTCTTCATTTCTCCATGAAGTTAATAACTGAGATCGATTAGTTTTCTTATTCAATCCAAGTTTGCCACCAGGTAACCAAGTATTAGTTGGATTATCAATACTTTGCCAGATCACAACATTCGGATTAGACCCATCTCTCAAAACAAGATTTCCATCATCACCCAGAACTACTACAGTTGTGTTCAGAGTATTTGAAGCTGACTTAGTAGACCATATTTGCGTTTTATTATTTCGACTAAATAAAACTAAATTCCCATCTAAAAGTGTTAACTGTGAAGAAGAGGGATCAAGTACAGGTGTATCTCTGTTGGCAACCCAAACAACAGTTTGAACTGAGACTTCTTTGTACCAGATACCTATATAGTAATTCTTTGACTTACCTGGTGTGAAGAAACCCAATTCAAAGACTCCACCTTTTGATACGACTGTTTGATTTCCAGTTAAAGATTCACCTGAAGAGATTGTATCAGCTGCAAAAACTGTAACATGGGTTTTCAATGACAAGAAGAGAAAACAGAGAAGATAGAGATGAAAACATGGGTAATTCCTTTGATTATTCATTTCTCCACATGAACAAATGTGAGCAAAACACACGAATATTTAATCTCTCCAGAACCAGAAGACGAAGATTATGGAATTATATTAAGACGTAATAGATAAATGAATTCAAATATAAAGAAAAGTGGTTCTTCTTGAAGTTTTCTTTATGTTGACTGGGGATGAAACTAGTGCCTAGACCATAAAGCTAGTGCTTGCCCAGACTGGCAGAATCTTCTTAGGATTCATATAAACAGTATAAGCACTTCGGCTACCTATACTAATTTGCGGTCTTGGCTGGTCTGTTTTAAGCTCGTTAGTCTACAAATCCATACTTACATCATGTTGACACAGTCGAACGCAAGCATTTGTAGGGTAAAAACAGATTGATTAGTATAATGCTCCCTTTAACCGCTGTCTGCAACTTAAGTTTGTCGTCAATATTGACTTTCTAGTCGTATTCCACATGTTCCTTCATTAGACTTTGAGACAAAAAGGCAGAGATACGAGACAAATTGAGCAGTGTAAATAATCTTCTGTTGTCTGTCCAGTGTTGTGGTGTTGGTGTCTGGGAGTGGGTGATATAAACATGTATCATTGGGCCTGAGAGTTGACACACACTTGCCCCAGATACAACATACCCAGTCCAAGATATCCTAAATCTTGCCAGGTCCAGCGCTCAGGCTAAAACTAGTCTAGTCACTCTAGACATGACACACACTGATGAGCTGCAATAGCTACATACAGTTTAAATTTTCAAGATAATATGATCAAATCAATCGACGATGTCGACTTCCAGAATTTTTACACCACGTTTTCGTCTTCGTAAAATACTTACCCTACTCATAAGTAAACCCAGGTAACCAGATTTCCTCCTCAAGGACCTTTCAGTCCTTAATTGTGTATGAATCTTATGACTTCCCTTGGAAGATTTGGTTACAAACTTCTCAGGACTGGTATTCAGAGTTTCTTGTTGAAACTTCTCGGATTGCTGTTGAAATTTCTTGATCGAAGGCTCGTTGCATTCATCTTGTCCATGCAGATCACGGAAGTGGTAACGAGGATCGATGCAGCAAGATGATGAAGAAACTATTCCTTTGATGTTTAAAGGCTGGACGAGCTTAACAAACTCCAGGATTTCGTTGAAGCACGAATGATCAGAGTATGGCAAAGTATATATGTATTTATGGAACTTTCTAACACAGCTCAATTCTTCACTCTGCGGATGATTTCCTTTTGTGTTGCAGTTGCTTATATCATAGCTAACCAAAAGGGAAGAGCTACGAGAAGGGTCATTTCCACTATCCGGTCTTACCACCCATGGAAGGCCAGAAGGCATGATTCCGATGGTAGGGCGGATGGTATTCAATCCCTCGAGAGTGTCGACGCTGAAACTGTAGAAAGGAACTGCTCTTATTCTAGTGAGAGAAGTATTTGTTGTAAAAACGTCGAAGAAACCCAAGACATGCATGATTTGCAAGCGTTCAGGCCACACCCATATCTATAATGAACAGCCAAGAGAAGTAAAAGTGACTATATTGCCAAAAAAAAAAATGACTAGTAAATCAATATGACAATATCGATCTTCAGGAGGAAAATGAGAAATAAAAGTGGGTTTGCAGTGGATATGCTCACTTCTCAGTCATAAAATACTCACAAAATGCCCTAAATCCAATTTTATGAGTGAATGCCATGTTTGAACCAAGAAGTGACATTCTTATTCTTCTAAACCAAGAAAAGTATTACACAATGGAGCAGTACCTTTGTATTTAACGCACTTGCGATGTGAAGTAAAAGATCTTCCTTCCCAAGTGTGTTGATGGCAATGATAACATCATGTTCAGGATGTGAAGCAATGATTTTCACAATCTATTATAGGCAACCATCAAGGAGTATATGAGTAAGGTAAAAGCTAACTGTCAAACCAATCACTCTCGCAGTAGCATAAACCCTTGTAACCATAATTGTTCTTGTTGTGCACCGGATAACACTTTTCTCAGATAAACATATTGAGGTGGGAAAACGAGTATTTATTGCTTATCTGAGGTTTCAAGTGTGTGAAAAACAATTCATTTCCTAGGTTTTCAATCCACTTATGCATCAGCTACAAAATCTTATTCAATGGGATACTGATCCGAAGCTAAACCTTATATCCCCAAGATGTCTATACACAACACTAAGGTACACAATTTAAGCAAAATTAGAAAACTATTTAATCAGTGAGACAAAATGAGAGGAACAAAACCTGGCGAGCAATAACTTCTCGACGTGGAAATGAATAAGACGGATTGCAATAGGTATTATCCAAGTGAAGAAAGTCCACTTTTTCACCACCAAGAGCATTAAGAAGCATACTCTTTCCCATCAAGGCTCTCTCACTAGTTCTTTCCCAGCGAAAATCCCCTGTAAAAAGTACACATCCAAATTCCCCACGAAACAAGTACATTACAGCACCTGAAAAACAAGATAAAGTCAGTAGTCGTTTCTCACAATTAGGGATTCCACATCACTTCTTATTTTCTTCCAAATCTAAGCATTACACCAAAATTAAACACGAAATCCATGTCTCAACATACCAGGGCAGTGGTGAGCGTCAATGGTAGTAACTTGAATAATAGTTTGAGATCCAGTAGAGGGAGAAACCAAAGGAATCGAGTGTAATGAACCAACTTCCAAAACCCTAATCAATGAAACCCTAAAACCAGGAAATTTTACAGGAAAAAGCTTGGCTGTAATTGGAGAACAATAAATCAATCCTTTATTCCATTTCGAAGATAATCCTTTTGTATGATCAGCATGAAAATGACTCAGAAAATACGCCTGACTTGTTTCACTCCATTGATCTAGTGATATCATCCCTTTCTCCATTTTCTTTAGCCCTAGAAATTTTACCTTCAATTAACTAATACGTTTTCGATTTTCAGACAAGGGAAAAGAACGATCTCTGCACTTTAGGTTTGGCGGGTTTAAATTTATACTCCCTCCGTCCCACATAAATTGAGCTAGTTCTATTTTGATTTTGTCCCACATAAATTGAGTTAGTTCTATTTTATACCATGAACTTTCAAAACTACCCTTCCTAAATTAAAAGAAGAGTGGTCCCATGAGAGAGAGTGAAGGTAAGATAATAACAATAGTTGGGGGTAAACATGAAAACAAAAATCTCTCTCTTCCTTGCCTTAATAATTGTGCAAATCCCAACTAGCTCGATTTATGTGGGACGGAGGGAGTATATATTTGGGAAAGAATGTTGCTTTTCTTTCCTAGATGTGGAAGTCGCTGGCTAGTCTAGTGGACTGCTTGATCTCCTCCCCGTAGACCAAGCGCACTGTGTTTTTTTTTTTTTTTTTTTGGGCTCTCTGGCTGGAATGTTGCAAAGCCAAAAGGTGGAAAAAACCGATGCTCGTGGCTGCCATCAGGTGGGAGTACGGTATCCAGAACCCGCGACCCGCGGCTACATTACCCGACCAAGGTTGGGTTTGGTATAAATAAAAAGCCCTTCTTGGCATTTAATTATCATATACATTTTCCAAGTGATTGGTTGGTAGCCTAGCAACAAGCTGGGTACCAACAGCTTTCTGAATTACAACACCTAATCTATAGAAAAGAAAATTGCTTAATCTTAAATTAGCATCATGGCTAGCCAAGCAATTCTTCAATCTCTTCAGAAAGGCAATAGTATCTTCCCCAAACTCACCTAAAGTCGTGAATACAAGAACACCCAAACCATACCCATGAGTTCTGCATTTATCCAAGTATGTAGTGTGCTTGCGAGCTATAGCAGCAGAAATAACATGACCTGGTGTGAAAGAGCGGACACCACCACCCGTGAAAGGTGATACACCAGTAACATCGAAGTAAGTATCTTGACCGTTATCCCAATTGTATACCAGGATATCAGCAGGCCTCAACTCACTCCCTCCCTCCATCAGAAAGGAAACCAAGGCTACCTCTTTCCTCGCTGGCACGCCTGATCTGAAGCACATGTCTGCAAATGTGTCGCGCACAAGATCATGACGATATTTAAGGCATACTCTGGTAGCACAATGTAAGGCATGATCCCCAAAAGCATCCATTACCCTTTTGCAGCACGTACATAAACCACCTTCTTCAAAAAGAGGGATGCCTAAACGATAACAAAGGACAGAGCTGAACTGGCGCGGCCCAATACTCTGGTTAAGCCCACATATAGGAATAACCATAAGATAATCTTGTGCGTGCTTAGTTTTGTTACACTGCCATAAGACTGAATCTCGCTCTGTCATGTGGTACTTTGATGGCATTCCTTTCTTCACAGCTTCGAAGTATGGGACTGCCAGGGCTCTCATAAGATGGGGGGCAGTTTCGACGACCCTGAAATCAGAAGGTAAGGAGCCACATACCTCTATGTAGTTGGCAAGAGCATGTTGAAAAATGGGGCTAATACCAGAGATGCAAGCACTACGAAGAATGGGGTCTTGTAGGGACCTTGTTTGAGCACATGAGGCCAAGAAACAATATTGGCTCGTATCATGCATGGTGTATATGCCAAGACCACCATATCTAATGGGCAATGTGGCTAGACGCTGTTGTAGGGCCCCAAAACCCGACCCATCACATGTGATTAGTTGTCACAAGATTTGGAAAAGGTGACTATCGGAATGAGATTGAGCTTGTACAACTGTTACAGGTCTGGTGGTGCGCATGGAGAAGTACAAGCGAGAAGCCCCTACACAGCTACGAAGTAATAGTAGTTCACTTTGTGGGTCCTTGAGCTTCCGGAGAGAAAACATTAACTGGATAGTCTTGTTAACCCTGTCCATAACTAGGTTGCTGCAAAACTGGGTATCAATGCTCACCGGACCACCAAGAAGCTTCACACCAACATCGGGTCTTCCTATGTTAGACGGAAAGACACCATTTTCCCAACTTCGGGGATCAGAGGTAAGCCAAAAAACCTCTGTCTTAGTGATATTAAGATGTAAACCACTAAGATGTCCTTCAGATTGAATGATACTTAAGGCCTTAGAAACCTCTAAAGTATCACCAATAATTGTCCCATCATCCAGGTACCAAGCATGGAGATCAAGTTTGCACTGACTGTCAATCTTCCTCACAAGTGGATGCAGCGTCAAAGCAAAGAGGAAAGGTCCCAAAGGATCCCCTTGTTGAACACCCTGAGAAGAAGATAGGATTGAGTCCCTATAATAAAGTCTTGCCGGTTTGGCATAGCAAAACTTAGCCCATTTGGAGATGGTCGGGCACCTGCTTGCACCTCTCTAATCAAAACAGATCAATCAACAAGATTGAAGGCATTGCTGAAATCAACAAGAAGCATAGTCATGTTGGATTGGTGACCTTTAACATCAAGCATCATGTTAACAGAATGTAGAATACCCTCACAGCCGCACAGAATGCCAACACCAAACTGGGAATCTCCAAGACAAGCAGCCATTTCCTTCCCCACTGTAGAAGCATCAAGTTTGGATACCAGTCTCCTCCATATGGTACCAACAGCTATGGGCCTAATGCCACCACCGGGTTTAAGCAATGGTGTTAGGGGAGCACTAGCAACAAACTCACCTAGCACAGAAGGACAATTCCCTGCAAGCTAAAGGTTAGTGACACCGGTGATGGACGTAAGGAGTTCGTCCGCAACTGCCGCCGCAGAACCACTTAAGGCATCCAATAAATGTTGAGCACGTAATCCATCTCTAGAGATGACAGAAAAAGCACTTCAGGTGGATGCTTTTTTGTTGGGTTAAATCTTGTAGCATGGCACAACAAGAAACAAAACTCACAGTCATTATCTACATGCGGAGCAGAGTACATAGCAGCTGGTTCTTGCTGCACACAACTGATGTGGATGAAACAGATGCTCGCAGACTACGGTATCAAAGTGGGAACTATGAATATCTACTGTGATAATACTAGTGCTATACGCATTACTGAGAATCCAGTGGAAATCATTACTGAGAGATTTATCTCAATTGGAAATCATTTATCATTTATCTGCCAAGTGTTTTATTAACTCATAAACACTACAAGATTGATATCCAATAGACAAGAGATAATCTTTATCTTATTGACACATTGAGAACCGTTAGATGGACCACATAATATATTTTCGTGATAATCCAAGTCCAACTAAGAGATAAAGGAGTTCAGAGTTTAACCCGAGTGAAAATCCCAAAGAATATTCACCTGGGACGGTTCGCAAACCGTCCATCTGAATCACAGCCAAAAGTATCGATTTTGGGTTCACGTTAGGTACGCGTACAAAATGACACTTTGGAACTCAGGAGAATTTCCGAGTTTCTGTTCACGTACGGTTCGGGAACCGTCCGCCATTCAGATTAGGGTTTAACTGGATCCGCTGGAAGTTCTGGGCTTAACCAGTACTTAGACGTGTTAGACGTCCTCAACTATAATCCACTGGACTCTTGCTCAAGAGTACTCCTTTAGATTCACCCATATCCAACAAGTGATTTGCAAGCAAACCATTGCAATGGACAAATGGTATCGAATCTATCTCATGCATTCTTGTAAATTTAGTATTTGCGGGAACAAATACCAACATAACACATGGTCATGTAGACAAGAACACGATCTCAATCGCTATTAATATCACTACTAAAGTAGCCGACTATTTCGAAAGATAAAGTAAGTAGAATAGAAGAATTTCCATAAAAGTGATAACTCCTACTAACCTTTTGTCGATGAAGAATAATTGATGTCTTTTTTTTCTTCACAGTCTTCGTCTTCAAGGTCTCTACTACTTAGTCTATATCCCAATTCCGAAATCTAAACTCTAGTAGGCTAAATCAAAAATTGTGTTTTGACACCTAAAACTGACAACCAACTTGACATACCAACGCTAGTGGGTTTGACCGGACAATGCCCTAACAACCGTGGCACAGAATTCAAAGATACTAAGGTATTCGAGTTCTGTGACTCACTGGGTATAACTCAACAATATTAAAAACCCTAGTTTTTGAAAACCCATGGAATCTAAAAACACCAAAGTTTGCAAACTTTTCCAAAATATGGATCAAAATCTATACGGCAAGAAGTTTATGCTAATGATTTTCAAAGCTTTAAGCATGACTACTAATACACTAAATAGTAGAAAACATGCCTAAAATAGGACGCCTTTCATGATTCTTCAACTTACTGGAATATGTATATAGTTGCGAAAAAGGGAAGGATTTGAAGGCTTCTAAAAAGTAAACCATTTGCAAATATCATTCTTATGACGGGAATGAACTAAAAATCACACTTTGATAACCGAGAACCTTATTAAAAGAGAAATGTAGTCTAAGTTTTATAGATCAGGAAGAAACAATCATATTACGCCATGCTAATTAAAGAGAATAACCTCTAAAAATAGTTACAAATATGCTAAAAGTGTAAAAACATGTTTTGAATAGGAAATTTCTATGATTATCAGACTTTCACAGCAGCAAGGCGTACTCAAAAACTTCTAGAAAGGGAAAACCTCCAAGGTTTGAAAATATACTTTGCATTAACACACCACAGAAACCATTTTTACGGTAGAAAAGGACTATTAGCAGCATATCTACGACAAAAAACGTCATTAGAGTACAAAACAACCTAAGTTTTGATAAATCAAGAAGAAATTTTTTGAGAAAACAGGTTCAGACCTTATCTAGCGCCAAAATGTAATTGGTAAAATCCCCATAGGAGAGATTTTACCAATACACCCATACTTAGTAGTTTAAGACACCATTAACACATGTATTAGAGAATAAAACGTATATTAAAGAGAATAGAAGCATATGAATTAATACTACTGGCATAACAAAGGGAAAGACCGTATAAAGACATCCAATCATAAGTCGAGCAGGAACTCTCAAGTATATTTAGTATTAACACATGACTTATATTATCTCACCTTGACAATGATAATCTCTCTACAAATATCAAGATCTCCCTAGTCTTTGATTTGAGATATGGAGAGTAAGAATGAAGTTCTTTTTCTCTCAATAGATCAACCCTAGAGTTCACTTTTCCAACCTCTCTCTCAGCTGACATACACGTCCTTATATAGGCGCTTACATATAGTGGACTACAGCTAATACAAACAAATAGGACTCTGACAAAGCTTGTCTTTATTCCCCGAACTCTATACCACCGACCTCTTCATATACCTCAGTGCCCTTAGTCTTGAATTGGATAAGATCGATGACTCATTCTCTACTCAGTCAACGAGTCCACTCTGACAATCCTACCGTTCTGACATTCATTAAATGCTCAACCACATTTCCAGCTTTTGTCGCTGACGTGTACCTTACCGTCCTTCCTAGTACGCTTTCTCATAAAATGCGTTGATGAGATCTCCAGCGGCTATGCGCCTATCCTTTCCTCTGGAAAATCCGCCAAGTGATATTACTGCTGACATTTGACTCCTCAGAGATATTGCTTCTTCACAGCGCCATTCCGCCATACCCTTGATGGGTAAAGGCATTTTCTACACTTACAGTAGGTGAACTAAAATTCTTCCTGGGAATACAAGTTCAACAACACGAAAGTGGAATCTACATATCTCAGCAGCAATATGCCAAGGATATGGTTGAAAATTTTGGTTTGACTAGTGCATCACCAAAACCAACACCTATGGCAACTACTGATAAAATCAGTAAAGATCTGCAAAGTGAAAAAGTGGATCAGAAACTTTACAGATATATGATTGGAAGCCTTTTCACATGAAGTACCTTTCGGGAAGCTCTTCAAGCCACCAAGAACTGACTCATTAGTGATGGAGATAGGGGCTACACCAACTAGAATTGCATGGATGTCTGGAGGTGGAGCAGAGGGATGCTTGTTCTGCAATTCAGTCATGGTTTCAGAGTTTTGGGGAGAAATCCCTCCATAATTTAGCACCCTGATAGCTGCAGTGTAATGTCCATAGCTAATTTTCTTACGACAAGCTAGTATATTGGTGCTCTCTTATTCAGGTCTCTTGCTACGCTTTTCGGCAACACGGGACTGCGAACAATCCACCAACAATTTGTGAGCCATATTGATGCAACCATTTGGTTCTTGCCACCTCAACAATGCTTGGTTTATGGAAGCTATCTGCATCTTTTTCTTATTGCCCGACCTGTCTTCCTTGGTGCATTTGGGAGTATATAGTTTGAGAATACAAGAAGGAAAGAGAAGTAATTGGATCCAAGAAGACAACTCACATGGGTTAAGCAATACCTTATCTAGAGTATACTTTAAAGCCCTGGAGAAATTTAATCTGCACGATGGTGGTATGCTAGAAACAGTTTGTATATGTTTCTGAAAAACCGAGTTAAGAAAATCCAAAGTGATCCCCATAGACATGGTATTCACCTCCCCGTTGTCTGCATTCACACTATCACCCTACCCATTATAAGTAACTGAAAAAGGTTTTTCAATCCCATGTATAAGGAAACCAACCTCTCCGTCTTTGAGGGGACTAGCAATGGTGTCTCCTACATGCTTACAAGGTTTACTCCATGCGTGTAAGATCATACATTTGGAGCAAAGCGCCACTTCTTTATATGAGATAACACCTCTTCCCATGCAGTATATGCTTCAATATCTTGGTTGAGCATGTCCCTGCATTTGGTTTTTCTTTCATCGGTAGTAAGGTGACGTTCCTTTAAATGCTTAGACATGGAAGCTCTTGCCAAGCCCCTGTCATTCCATCCATTCTTACAACCATCCATTCTTACAACCATTAGAGGACATGTAAGCCATTCTCCCTGAGACTCACCAGCAGAAGTAACTTGAGAAGAGGAAGAACATCTAATGCTAGACATGACGGTCCCAGTAATACTAGATTCAAACCCTGGCTGGCGTCGTTCTACTAATTTCCTGTTTGAAACCAAAATCTGCAACCAACCCCATCCTACTGAACTCAAGAAGCTTCTAAATCACGTACTAAGACCCCCTGAATCGATTGCAAACACACAAAACAAAGCCTGTACAATACAAAACTGAACTGTACACTCAGGAGTTTTCACAAACACCTTGAGTGCGTCTCCCCTACTGAACTCAGATTAAGAGTATTTTGTAGTTCTAACCTCTGTACCATCTACTCTACTACAATTGATAACAAACAATCCACATACACAAGCCTTCAAAGCTCTGATAGATTCATAAGTACTCCATAGAAACCTGATTCATATCTACCACCTGGAAACAAGACAAACAAAAACCAATGGCTTTCTTTCTTCCCTAACCTGCTGAGAGGCTGCACTAGGTGGTGAGCTGATGGAAGAGGACTGATACGCTAATAGGGCATTGAAAACGAGTTGTTTTCATGGAAAAATTGGGTTCTTTGGTTGGTCGGAGAAGAAGGGTTTTAACACCGAAAAAGAAGGGTTTACAGCGTTACAGCGTATGGTTAACTTTCATTATTGGTGTACACAAGTAGCAGTAATTGCAATCAGAATGTGCAACAGATGAAATATAGAAAGGGAGCTGAGTCAGCTGACTCTTAAGTTTCAAGTACGAGCTGTATACAAGCAGAATAACATTCGTCTTCAGTTCAGCCGGTTTCATGATACAGTGAAATGACTCCATATTAGGTAATATTTTTCAACCGGTTTTCAGCCGGTTTGGTATTGTTTTTTTCTTTTCAAAAAGCACTTTCAAAATCCATATTAGGTAATATTTTTCAATTGTATGTTTGGTTAAAGTTTTTCAAAGAAAAACACTTTGGATTTAGGCCGGCTTTTAAAAGCGGGTGAAGAGGAGCTTTTTAAAAGCTGAAAAGCATTTTGAAAAAATGCCTCCATGTTTATTTCACTTTGTAACCCTACAATAATTATCAAATGACAAAATATATCCTTATATCTTTGATACAATGAAGTTTTATTCTTAATATCTCTTGATCATTATAGATAATAATCATGATTTGCAAATTATATTCTATATTCCATTTGAAAGAAAAAATCTCCATATACTCATAAATGATTTGTGATTTTTTTAATTTTTTTTTATATTTGTTGAAATGGTGTATATAGGGTGCTAAAAGTTTAATAGAAGGTTAACTGGTACTAGGAAAATCAATAAAACAAATTTATAAATAATAAAACTAAAACAAATGTCAAAATATTCAATTATGAAAAGTATGTCTATTTTTGTCATTTGGAACAATAATAATGGTTGGACATGATATTTATTTACCAAACGCAATTTCGTAATTTTTTTAATCTGCTTTACTTTTGAATTTATGGTTTACCAAACGCTCAGCAGTTTTTTTCAAAAAGCACATCACAGCAACGCACAACAGAAAAACGCTTTTGGAAACTCACAACAATCCATACTGTCTGGGCATTGTCCGTTCAAACCCACTGGCGTTGGTATGTCAAGCTAGTTGTCAGTTTTAAGTGTCAAAACACAATTCTTGATTTAGTCTACTACAGTTTAGATTTCGGAATTGGGATATAGACAAAGTAGCAGAGACCTTGAAAACGAAGACTGCGTTTACAAAGAAGACATCAAATATTCTTCATCGACAAAAGGTTAGTAGGAGTTATGACTTTATATGGAATTTGTTTTATTCTACTTATTCTATCTTTCGAAATAGTCGGCTACTTTATTAGAGTTATAGCAATTGAGATTTGTACTCTTGTCTAAATAACCATGAGTTATGTTAGCATGTGTTCCCACCATACTAAGGTTACAGGGTGCATGAGATAGATTCAATACATTTTCCGCAGCAATGGTTTGCTTGCAAATCACATGTAGGAATCTGGGTGAATCTAAAGGAGTACTCTAGAGCAGAGTCCATGGATTATAGCTGAGGGCGTATCACACGTCTAAGTACCGGCCCATCCCAGAACTTCCAGCGGATCCATTTTAAATCCTAATTTGAGTGACGACGGTTCACGAAACGGTTCGTGAACAATGGCTCCGAAAAATTCTTCTGAGTCCCAAAATGTTGATCTGTACACGTACATGTACGTGAACCACAGATTCAATGCATTTGGCCGGAATTCAGACGCACGGTTCACGAATCGTCCACGTGGATATTCTGCGGGATTTTCACGCGGGTTAAACAGCTAACTCCTTATCTCTTAGTTGGACTTGGTTTATCACGAAATATTTTATGTGGTCCATCTAACGAATCTCAATGAGTCAATAAGATAAAGGTGTTCTCATGGTCATTGGATTTCTATCTTGAAGTGGTTAAGATCTAACAAACCACTTGGCAGATAAATGTTAAAAGAATTCCAATAGAGATTAACCTGTGGTTTCTTTGTGTGCAAGTCAAGTAACGGGTTCGTTTACACGGGCACTTGCTAACTTGTAGGTTAAGAAATCTGTTGCTTTATCTCAAAGCAACCTATATCTATAAATAGAGGATTAAAGAACGAAAACCACAAGCATCAAGCATAAGTGAAGTTTCTCTGTAGAATTGATCGTAAACTCTTTGCACTTCAGTGTAAGCTTATTGTGGTAGTCATCCTCTATTAGGTAGCAGTTCCTCTGTGGGATTTACCTAACGACTATAAAGACTTCTCTTGAGAGTTGGGAAGCACAGGTAGGAGATAACGTACCTTAGTGGTTGAAATCGGAGTAACCTGTAACCTTGGTAACCTGATCACGTTCTTGTCTATTTTATGGTCCTTCTCTTCTGATATAAGGCCATTCAAGAACTGATACGTTACACACAGGGTTGAAAGGAAGCAACACACGGATGCACTCGGTGTTGTAAGACCTAGTTAGCTCCAGTTGTATAAGTTTCTTAAGTGATTCTTTTGACAACTGAGGTAGAGACAAGTTGGGCATAGTTTACTCGGTTTACTTGTCAGCCCCTGCTTGTAAAGTAGATTTCTGTGTGACCTGAAGCAATCCGAAGGAAGTCAACTTACGTATGTTAAACTGAAGAGGACAGTTCGAAACATACAGTCAGTAATTAAGGTTGCAAAGACGGTATTGTTGACATAAGCCGTTAACAACGGTTAAAGCAAGTCCTAGGCCTGCAAAGGACGTCAGCTAAGGGAATCAAGTGTGTAGGGTATTGCGGGATCTAAGAGACGTAAAGAGTGCGATAGTAGCCAATTCGCTTGGAGGGCTGGAGTTGGTCTCTGCTACATCCCAGGCCGAAGTCTTATAGTAGGCTGGCGTTTGTAGACAGTTAGTACTGTGTGGAGTTCAATCTGGACGAGGTCCCGAGGTTTTTCTACATGTCGTAGTTTCCTCGTTAAAAAACTCCCTGGTGTCTTGTGTGCTTTTACTTTCCACATTATATCTCTGATTATATAATTAAAATAAACACAGAAGTACGTTATTCGTAACCGTTGAGTAAGTCCATAATCCATCCAGGGTATTTTCTAAGACTTGTCTTCAGTTGGACTGATCACTTCTGATCCAACTCCGGTTAACAGATTTGGATATTGATTTTTGAGATCGTCACGAGCCCAAGCAAAAAGTTGGTTGTATTTCGGTACCTGCTTTTTCACAAACTAAGCCTTGAGTCAAGTCTAAACCTTGACCATATTACCGGTTGTATTACTTCATCATCTTATTTACAACCACATCATCAAACAACACAAATTAAATAAACCATCAAACCATGATCCTTTTTTTCATTCAATGAGATCATTTTAAATCACAGTCATATTTAACTCCAGCATCAACAACGGAGAAGAGAGAGGCAGAGCTATGCAACCAGGTACACCGAGTCAACATTAGATCTACCGATTCACAATCAACTTCACAATCAACCGCGATTCAATTTTCTCCTAACCCTGTGATTTCTATAGATTGTTAACTTGGATTTGTTACCTCTCCTACTCGTTTTTCTTCAATGATGTATTACGATGAATTGGTTGATACGTAGAACCTATAGGTACAATCGTTATAAAAAAAAAAAAAATTATCCTTAAGTTCACCTTAATTTCAATCCCTTCAATCTATCAATCTCTGCAACCTACTCAATCCCTTCATTCTTTTTCATATCCCCTAATTCTAGTGAAGGCTAATCTACTCTTTGCAAATGGATGGAAACGAGTCATCAACCAAAGATGACGAAGAAGTGCTTGTAAATGGTTCTGTGATGATAGATAAAAAACATTTTCTCATAGAACTAGCACGTGCTTCTGACTTTAGTGAATCGGGGTTAATGAAAAGAAATGATTCATTAGTCAAAGTTGAAGATGATTTGATCGGAAGTCTGTATGTTGATAGGATTCTTGAGTTAAAGGATGAAAGTTGTTACTGGGAGAAAAAAATAATTAGTAATTGAATTGATGATGGCAGTCAGTATCGGAAGCTACATGCATGCCTCTAAGGAAAAAAACCTCACGTCATCAAGGCAGACTAAAAAGAATCAAGGCAGATTTTTGTTATTCGCCCATCCAGCTTGACGCGTTAAGGGATGGCTAAATGGGTGGGCGAAAAAACCAGTTATACCCTTTCCCTTATACGTAAAATGTATGTACTACCCTTGAGAGATTATATACCCTAACCCTACTTCCTCTCATTCCACTCCTGCCTCTCTTCTCCTTCTCCGCTTCTCCCTTCTTCATCTATCTGTTCAATGATGATATTGGTGGTTGTGACGGTGGTGATGGAGGAGGATATCAAATATGTGATAGATTAAGTTAGTGATGGTGGTAATCTGATTTTCCCACCGACGGTATGTAATTTATGTGTTTTGAATTAATATATGGATTTCAATTAAAACGTAGGGTACTAAATCGGATGATGATGATGATGAAGAAGATTTAGAATCAAGATCTGAAATGGGTTCAAGATCAAATTTTGGGTCATCTGTTCATAATGGTGTTGGGAATAAATCAATGGGGCATGGTCAATTTGCTCCCTAATTCCGCCCTTTTCTTTTGCCTCCTCCCTGAAAAAAAACCTAAAATTTTCTCACTTTCAGAGGAAAAAGTAGTCTGAATGGTAAGTAAAACCCTAAAATTCTCCCAGACCACCATTTCATTCATGTTTCTGGATCTTGATTGATTTTTGATTCTGTTTTTGAAACTGTTTTGCAGGGTAAAGATCTAATAGCTGGAGGCAAGAGCAAGAAAACAAAGACAACAGCTCCTAAATCAGATGATATCTACCTCAAGCTTCTCGTCGAGGTTAGTTGATGATCTTCAAATGATTCAGTATCTGATCGAATCGGCCGAATTGACTCGCGAATTGATTCGACTGATTCCTTGTTGTGTGTGTATCTTGAATTTGGTCCATTTTTGTGACTATTGTGTTTGTGTGGGTTTTGCAGCTATATAGGTTTTTGGTGAGGATGACTGGGAGTAAGTTTAATGCAGTTCTTTTGAAGAGATTGTTCATGATTAAAGTTAACAAAGCACCATTGTCACTGTCACGGTTGATTAGTTTCATGGATGGCAAGGTAACATTTGATTTCATAACAGTATCCTCTTGAACAATTGCACGTACGAGCTATCAATGTATGATCAGAATTTTCGAGGGATTAATTTATGCACATGCTTATTTCTGTTAGTTGGAATATGGGTAATAATAATAAGTCTGTTCATAATCATGGTGGGGGTGGGGGTGGAATTGGTGGTGGTGGTGGTGGTGGTGGTGTTCGATAGATTGGGTCGTAGTGAAAGACAGGCTTTAGACGTAATTGTTCTGCTATTGTTTGTTGATGGCATTTCTGTGGCATTTGTTTTTAGGATTTTTTTGTTTAAATTTTTTATGGCTGTGATTATGGTGTTGTTACTCAAGCATTGCTTGTACTCAAGCATTTTCATTTGCTACTTGAGAACTGTTGTTATTGATCCCATGTAAAACTAAGAATCTATGGTGCAATGGTAGCACAACTGACTTCATTTCAGAAGATGCGTGTTCGACTCACGCTAGGTTCACTCGTCTAGGTTTCATTTCATTATGTGGACCATTTGGCGAATCAATATGTTGTTGATGTTAAGGATATAGTGTTCATGTTGAATCTGCTTTTGTTTGTTTGACAATCTAGTAAGCTGCAAGACTTGATATTGATAATGCTGTTGATTTTTTTTTTTTTTGAAGGATGTATGTTAAATTGTTGAATATAGTGGTATTGTTTGAACTGTCCAATGTGTGAGTAGTTTTTTACATTTGTACATTTGCTTCAATTGGTGCGATGGCGTCTGCTTTTGGATTCAACTATGCTGCTTTCTGGTATGAATTAAAACTAAACATTTTGGTGCAATGGCTTCTGCCACATAAACTTGCTGAATATTTCTCAGTGTGGGGTGATTACGGTTTGTGTCTCAAATTTGGTTTGGTAAACCAACACCTATAGCTTACAGCTACGTTAGCTAAATACATAAACCATGTGTCCCTTAATTTGAGTGCATTAGTTGTGTTGTGTTTTGCTTAGTAAAATAGGCCAAGCATGTGCAGGGGAATGGGAAAAAGGAATATAACTCGGTAGCTAATTAAGCCACCGAATATAGATTCGGTAGCTAGTATGAGCTACCGAATATAACTCGGTAGCTAATGAAGCCACCGAATATAGATGAGGTTTGGCCAATATTCTGTACCAAAAATCAATATGATTCGGTAACTATTTTAGCCACCGAGTACAATTCGGTAGCTTAGATGTCTACCGAGTGTACATTCGGTCTCTTAGAAAAGATTTCGAGCGACCGAATGGTTACTTTATTGTGCATGTACGGATGGTGGTTGGGATATTCGGTGGCTCCATTAATGGTCTGGATCTACCGAATGATAGAGTTCCAACAATCCATGGCTTCCTCCATGTAAGATGAATTCGTAGCATGATCACCCTCACGAGAAGAAGGTTCACCCCGCTCAATCTCACTCAAAACAACCATCAAAAAAAAAAATCTTCTTCTTCTTCTTCTTCTTCTTCTTCTTCTTCTTCTTCTTCTTCTAACTCTCTCTCAAAATAACAAAAATAACACAACCTAAGCTAATTGGTGGCTAAGTAGATTAATTTGTAGTTAGGTTAGCTTAATCGGTAACTTGTTTTGAGTTAATCGGTAGCTTAATATGTGTGGGGGTATTTTAGACACTGAGATAAGGGATAGCCTAATTACACCCGGGTGATCGAGTTTTCAAAAAAAAAATTAGTCTGCCTTGATTCTTTTTAGTCTGCCTTGATGACGCCAGGGAAAAAAAGTGGCTATGAAATAGATCATTTTGGCTTAAAGCAAGATTTACATAAAGAAGAATTGGGATCTATGAAATATTGTACCACTTACAAAATTTATTCTCCCAAATCTGTCAGAGGAGCTTGGATTTTCATAAATTCAGTGGAATAGGAATTGGATTTTTGGTTAAATAATTGGAGCGCCAATGAATGTACTCTGATTTCGAGTGAAATCAGACTAGGGAGAAGGTAAACCTATAATTTTTTCAAAACTTAGTGCTTCTTCCCTCAAGTTTTCCAATCGATCTCTACAAATGGTGTTCAACGTCAGCAAATTGTCTATTTCAAGAATACAAGTTTGGTTTCTAAAAATGGCCTGTGGGTTCTTCTTGGTGTGTTTATTTGGAAAGTATGGCACCTACCTTTGTTTCGATCTATTATCAATTTCATATTCACAACCCAAGAACATGCAATTGTAGATATCTTCTCTGGGACCTTAAATATCCTGGCAAATTTGGGGGCGAGCCCAAATTTAATAGGGGCGAGCACTACTTCAAATATCCCACCCCAGTTTATAAGGGGTGGCTAATTACAATTAATCTATCTTAATCAGTTACAAATTATAATTACCACTAATTATCTACCCACTAATTCTCCCTCTCAATTTTCAGTTACAAAAAATCACTCCCACTCCCCCTACTCCTCCATTAACTTCCCACACCTTCTTCATAACTTCTCAAAAAAAAAAAAAAAAAAAAAAAAAAAATTGAACCAACCAAACCCGATTCTCTCAAAATCCTTCATTCTTTCGAATTCTTACTTACTACTCTCAAATTCTTTCGAATTAAATTCATGGCTATCGGCGGAGAAGGAGATGATTCAACAATTACTTACAAGAGGAGGAAAGAAAAGAAAAAATCGAATAACAACCGTGACGAAGAGGAAGAACAACCGGAGGAAGATTCTTTGGCGGAAATGCAGAGGTAAGTTAATCCAATCACCTTTGCAATTGTTTTGGATGTAGTTTGAATCGATTTGATAGGTTAGAAACCGTGAATTGAATTAACAGCATGAAAACTCGTCAAGCTATGAAAGAATAGCACGACGATTTTACAGTTTCAGAAAAAAAATTAAGAACAATCGTCTTGCAGTTGAACAAAAGCTTGACGATTTACACAGTTTCAGATATAGTTTCCTAGTTTTGCATGCACAGAATCGTCATACAATAATACATTTTCTTGACGAGTTGCCCTAAATCGTCTGAATATTGTCCCACAGAAAAAAAAATTAAGAACAATCATCGAGATTTTTCATAATTCCTTGACGAGTTAGTCACTATCAGATTTAATTTCCTATTTTTGCATGCCTTGAATCGTCATGTAACTATACATTAACTTGACGAGTTTCTTGAAATCGTCTCAATAGTGTCCCAAAGCATGATGAGTTTGGACATAGAAAATTTTGGTTATGTCCAGTTTTATGAGTAAATCGTAATGCTTTACCTTGACGATTTAGAGTGGGGCTTAATGAACTCGTCGTGCATTTGTAAAATTCCTTGACGATTTAGATTGTTCTGATGAGAATCGTCATATATTTTTTTGTTTCCATGACTGTACGAGTAGAAAATCTGCATAGGTACGCGAGATACCCTATCCATCAGATCTACTCGCACATACAGTTTTTAGTTGTGTTTAACAGCCCGAAGACAGAATAGAACAGCATCGAGGATGCCATGAACAGTAATTTAAAGCTAAATAAAGCAATAAGGATTATATAAAGATGACTTTCTGTGTAATGCCAATGCTGAGATTACAAGAATTAAACCCTAAGGAACCAGAGGAGATTACAAACCTAATCTCTCTCTTGCTACTTAGGCTCTACCAAACAAGAATCCAACCCCTAAAATGTTTTCCAAACTCGCCTTATATAGGCCGAGCTTGGGTGGTTTACAGCTAATAAAGACAAAGGACTCAATCGTGGTAGTGTCAGTTTCTGTCGAGTAAGGCGGTTTACGCTCCGAGGCTGAATCCTGGGCTTCGGTCCTTTGGAGTGGTCCGAATCTTTTTCACTCCGAGTCTTTACTTTGCTCAAGTGCAACTTCCCTTCCTTCATCAGTCCGAATCATCGCTGCGTAATTCCTTCGGTGTGGTTATACTTCCTGGATGCGAGACACGTGGTCCGAGGGGTTTTACCCCCTACAATGACGATTTACTGTGTCATTTTACTTGTTAATTGATTTGTTCTGTGTATGTATTAAGGTTGGAGAAAATCAAAAGGGGAAAAAGACCAATGCCACCCGCGGGTTCCAAACCAAGTCTTCGTTCTACCAGACAACGACCCGTGATAATCCGTGAGCCAAACCCTGATGCAGTTCCTACTCCTATGGAGTTCGATGATGATGGTAATGTTCCGAGGGCTGAAGATGATATTCCTCTCGACGTGCTCCAAGTGCAGTATGAGGAATACAGAGTTGATGGGGTACAACCTAATGACGTACCCCAAGGTGATGAGGATGATGAGGATAGTCCTAATGATGATGAGGATATTCTTAATGATGATGACGAGGTCCAAGGTGAAGACCAACCCAAACGCAAAAAGAAAGCTAAAGCGAAGGAACCACACATTCCCGATGAGATTCTGATGCTACCAAAAGAACACGGACCTTACGGGGTACCAGCTGATGGTGGGGAGGTTCTTTTCGGATACAAAACCTCTTGGGCTCAAACAGTCTACGCTACCATGGTAATATATCCGTCCCTTACTTATAATTTTAGATAGGTTTAGCTAATTTGATTGTTATTAATAAATTTTTATCTCGTAGGTTCATTCGAATGCCACTAGAATATTGAGGCACCAAACGGCGTACCGCAATATGGGCAACTGGCCGCTTGAAGGTGAATGTGAAAGGTTCATAGAGATTGTTGACAACTCCGGTCTGAGGCCAATCGTGGATAACTCTGTTATCGCCTATGACAGCGAGACGATATCAGCATTCTGTGAGAGGTATTATGCGGAGACAAACACCATGCACTTTGGGTTCGGGGAGTTTATGGGGCTCACTCCTGAAGATGCTCATCATACTTTTAAGGTTAAAATTGATGGCAAGTCAACCAGTGAAGGCTATGTAAAGCAACTCACTTTTCAGAGACTTCGTGAATTGTGCGAAGAGTTGTTTGGGTGGGGTGAGGATGAGGCGAACTCATGGTTTATGCTTGAAAAGTATGGCAAACCGAAGAGGGAGTTCAATCTGGTAAGGTTGAGAGAGGAGTATTCTGGGACCAAGAAAAAAGAAGAGGATGCTGGACTGGAAGATCATGAAGTAAGGGCTGCTGCTGCAGCTTATCTCTTATATGTCCTCGCTATTTGTGTATTCCCTTCGTCTGCCGGTAACAGGGTGAACGCCAACTACCTCCAGCTACTACATCCCTTGGATGAGGTGAACCAGTACTCGTGGGGAACAACCATAGTGTCACACGTGAACACGGCGCTGAGAAAGGTATCCCGGCATGAAACTGCTCAATTCAATTGCAACACGTCTCTGCTGCAGGTAATATATGGTTTTTTGGTGGTTTAAGTTCGTACATATATATGGCATGTTGTTTATGTGTAGTTGATGCTCTTCACAGGTGTGGATTTATGAACACTTTGCGAAACTAATGGCAGCAAATGATAAGTGGATTGATCTGGCAAAGAAAGGCCAATGGCAACCAGATCAACCAAGAGGCCAGAGGTACATGTTCACGGGGGATCAGCTGAAGGGAAAGAAGAATTGGTACCTTTTCGTTCGCCAAAGATTAGACAGCATGGAGGCACATGAGGTAGTTTTTGACCCCTACATGGACCATAGGAAGGAGGGGAAAATGGCACCAAGAGAACCAATTTGTATGTACAATGGTCCTTTATGGCACCCCCTTGGGCATACAATGTACGACCCGAGCCGAATAACGAGGCAAGTCGGGTATATTCAAGATCGTCCACTTGACAAAAAAGGTGATGGGGCATTCAAAGTGGATCGTGATAAATCAGGTGCTGACATTGAACGTATCGTCGTAAATTACAAACCAGAGCCCTCTTACAAACATTGGAATGCATGGATTGATAATTTGATAGACGGATATCTTTTATGGGATCCGGTGGTGCTTGGACATGAGAGCACAAAAGAATACATGCATTGGTACCTTGCATTCACGCATGCCAAAGTGATACGTGGGGAAGGGGAAGTCAGACTCCCTCGTGGCCATGGTGGACGTGGGCGTAATACCGTCCATGATGGCTCTTCGTTGTACAAGTTATGCGTAAGTATATATTTGGCAATTGAGTTGTTTAAGATTCACACTTAGATTACTCAAACATCTAACTCATGTTTTTTTTTATGATAATAGAAGGAGCGGTTGAAAGATGTCCTCAACTGGTTGTGTTTGAGATCGGATAAAGGAAAGGGGTTGACCGAAGCTGAACTGAACCAACATAATCAACACATTGGGCACATCAATATGCCTGAGGCGGAGCACATGTTCGAGGAATTACGACGCAACACGGAGAGTCGTCATATTGAAACCAGTAACACTCAAGAGACTCAAGAGACATGAGAAACTTCTAGACGAGGTCGTGGTCGTGGTCGTGGGCGTGGGCGTGGCCGTGGGCGTGGTGAAGGTGAAGGTGAAGCCGATGGGGGCAACAATGATATGGTTTAGTTTTTTCATTTCGCACTTTGGTTTTAGTAGGTGAAAGAATATTATGTCGGTTTGGCGTGTTTGATGCATTTTTCGTTTCCTAGGTTGACAATGGTTTTTTTTTTGTTTTAACGGTTCGTTGCTGACAATGGTAAATCGTACTTTGTTTGATTCATATGTGTTAGTTTACATGTCTAAATTGTTTGGAAACTTAAAGAAAAAATCAGAAATTCGTCATGGTTCAAACCACGACGATTCCGACAACCTGTTTCCAAACAGCTGTTAATACACCTAAACTCGTCATGGTCATGATGTAAACCACGACGATTTGAGCATAATAACACTTAGTCGTCATGTAAGTTAAGCAAAATCCATTACGATTCACCTTGTTTTTTCGGCAGAAGGGTGATTTTTCTCAAAGCCAACTCGTCAAGATTTTATAACATAGTATGACGATTTAACTTGTTTTTTTGGAGAGGGGTGATTTTTCCCAAAGACAAATCGTCAGGATTTTATCACATAGTGTGACGAGTTAACTTGTTTTCTTGGAAGAGGGGTGATTCTTCTCAAAGCTAAATCGTCATGATTTTATTACTTAGTGTGACGATTTAGCAAGCAGTTTTTTCGGGCATTTTGGATCCACTTCTTAAATCGTCATGGCACTGTAAAAACCTTGACGATTGTTCATCTCTACACGCAGTGTCGTCATAGACCATCTTATTATCTTGACGAGTTCGCGTGAATCGTCATAATTGTATGTCATTTTGTGACGATTCTGGGTACGAAGCAATTGGGTTGAGTTGATTTTCGACGAATTTAACATTGAAGTGAGTCTTCCCATAACTGTTTTGAACTTTGAGGATCATGTTTGAACATTTTCGAAAACACATACACAAATGGTGGCGGTGGTGGGGGTGGAATTGGAGGCGGTGGTGGTGGTGGAAATGGAGACGGTGGTGGTTATAATGGAGGTGGTGGTGGTGATAATGGCTAACTATCTAGTCTTAGGATGATTTTCTAATTAACAATCTAATATTTTTGATAATCAATAATTTATTTGCTAATCCCAATTACAATCTCTAATCCTAATTATGGTGTATAAGGGGTTTTTGAGATTACTTCATTGTAACCCTATTTTGGATTAGCCTTCGCCCCTATTAAATTTGGGCTCGCCCCCAAATAAACCAGGTTAAATATTAAGAAGAAGAAAAAGAAATTGTTTAGATTGAATGTTTCCGGTCCTTGGGTTCTTGTTATAGGGTGGCGGGGCGCCGCCCCGCCCTCATTTTTAATTAGAAAGAAAAAATCTCAATTAAAGTGAAAAATATAGACTGCTATCAATAATCTCTATTTGATATCCTTCTAAAAAAGGAGAAAAAAAACAATTGTTCTTAGTATTAGGATCAGTCAACAACTATATATAATGATATTGCGGATTTATTGAGGTTTTAAAAATAATTAACGTACTAATAACCATTACATACTAATGGAGCTTCGCCCCGCACCGGTTGTTTAAAAACATGAATAATACCAAGAGTTACAGATAATTGTTAATTTGCTGTGGCGGGGTTTCGCCACACTATAATTTAATTTTCTTATCCGACGTTGTTATTAATTTGTTGTTTGGGAGCATTAGAACATCTCTAATTCATTTCAATATAACCTTCTTTTTTAAAGGCAGTGACTAAATACAACCCATCTTTTGAATATATACAACCCTAACTAAATACAACCCTTTAAAATATGGATTTTGCTAATTACTACCTTATTTCTTTTTCACAAATTTGCTAAATACAACCCACACATGTTGACCAAAATATTTAGGATATATTTGCATATATCTTGTTTCCTAAACAAGAAAATCCCTTCCAATCCTTCATCTCTTCTCATTCGAAAGTAATTTCCCTAAAGCTCTTTTGCATTCTAAGTCATTGAAATTAACTACAAAACCCTCCTTCTCCCACACCGCTTTTGATTCGCTCGTTCGTACTTCACCGAGTAAATTGATTTAAAGTATATTTATCGATCAAAATGCCGCCAAAGTCTAAAAATCCGAAATCTAAACTAGTTCAGCAGGAAAAAGGGTAACCCTTGCATTTTGTTTTATGATTTCTGATTTTTAACTTGTGATTTAATCTTGTTGTCTAAATCTCTAATACTAATAGTGGGTATTTCTCAGAATTTTTATTTCACTGTGTATGTACACATCAATCAAGGATTAATCAGTGTGTGTAATCAGTGGAGATAACTAGTCAGTGTAAACGACCAATCTTTTGTCATGCATATGTTTGTCAAATTGCCTCTACTAGAATTTATATATATTTGTAGCTATTTCTTTTCATATGTCTTTGCCTTTGAGCACTACTTACTCTTTTTAAAGTTGTCTGGCTCCATTGTCACATTAGTCTTTTACTTAAATATCAAGCATTTAGTCTGACATGGAAACTACATGCTTCTTGGTTCCTTTCCCGAATGGGCCAATTCTTTTGTTTGGTTCACTGGCGGTTTTGTAGTTCTTGTATGCAAGGTTGATTTTGTGTGTTTTGTGGCAGGCGTAAACGAATCCGAGGTGCATCCTCATCCCATAATTCAGACGCACACGACGATGGTCCAACTCCAAATGTGGAGTTGGTGGAAAATAATGGAGCTCCCCTAGATTCATCTCTACTGATCACTTATGATTCACATAAACTGTAAAAAAAGGAAGAAGATTGTATTAGTATGTTACAAAGCCTAAAAAGTATAGTATATTACACATAAACATGTAAGGTCGACCAGGAATAACCGACTCAGGTGCAAGCAGTCAACCTCATCTGGTCGACTTTCATGTGCAACTATCAATGAGATACAACCGACCCTCTTCTTTCTAAACTTGTTAATGATCGACCATACTTAACCGATTTATTTTGCAAACCATCAGCCTAATGAGGTCGACTAAATGCAGTAGCCATGTATTCACTAGCAGTTATGGGTCGACCAGGCATGACCGACACTGGTGCTATCAGTCAACCACCTATGGTCGACTATGAATGATACAGATTCCTCCTAAAAACTACTCGGATTTCCACGAGTCGATCAAACGTGACCGACCTGTTCTTCTCAGAAACGTTTTCACCCTTTCATTTTTACTGTAAGCAAAAAAAAAATATATAAAAAAAATAATAATAAAAATAATATTAACATACCTCTTGATTATTTTCATAAACCTTAACTACACTTGAACAACAAGAGTTTTGTTTTGATTCATCTAGGTTTTGGCCTAGGTTTTGTAAAATTGAGTCACTCATGAAGTAAGTGTTATGACTAGGGTTTGAAAAAATAGTTGATTTTACTGATGAAGAAGAAGAAAAGAAGAAAAATTCCTAAATAAGCTGACCAGAAAATCATACGATTATGGGTGGTTATCTTTTGTTTTACTAGGGTTTGACTTGACTTAATAGGGTTGCATTTAGTTATTTTAGAAATATAAAAGTTAAAAATCTTCAAAAGTGAAATCCCGGTTGTATATATTCAAAAGGTGGGTTGTATTTAGTCACTGCCTTTTTAAATACAAAATAAAAATGTCTAACTAATTTAGTAGTCTAAAATCAATGCATCATTTTCTCTTCTTATGTTATTGAATATGATTTGTGAATTTCGTTTTCCTATCTTCTTTCGTGGATTAATATGAAAGAATGTACCGAGTAAGATCGTAATTGTTGATTGGGAGTGGCGGGGCTGCGCCCCGCCCCGGCCATTCATATCCGACGGAACATGTCTCAATTGAAAAGAAGTTAACCTAATCTAAAAAAATATAATTGATATCTTAATAGATGAATAATTGACAACTGAAGCAACAATTACTATCTATCCAGTAAATAACTGTTAATTTGGTGTGACACGCTTTTTTCGCACCACACCATAATGTAAAATTACCGTAGTTTAGTTCCTTATCCGACATTGTTAAAAAAATTCCATACGCATTAGAACATCGCTAATTAATTTAGAATACGATTTGTGAAATACGGTTTCCTGCATTATTTTTCTAAAGATTAATATGAAAGAACGCATCTGGTAAGCTCACAATTGTTGATTGGGAGTGGCGGGTCTTCGCCCAGCCCCGGCCGTTCAGATTCGATAGAATATGCTTTAATATTCGAACAAAATTAGTCTACCCAAAAAAATAAAATTGTTGTTATCTTGAAAACATGCATAATAAAGATAATTAACAATTGCAAAATACAACAGAAGCAACAATTACTATATATCTAATAGAAAATTGTTATTTTTTTGTAGCAGGGTTTTGCCACACCATAAGTTAATTTTTTTTTCCGTCATTGTTAATTTGTCGTCCAAATGCATGAGAAGATCTCTAATTTTATTTCAATATAACCTTCTTTTTTTCAATACAAAATAAAAAAAAAATAATATGATTTTTGAATTACATTTTCCCACTTTTTTTTTTCTCTGTGGATTAAGAATGCATCTTGTAAGATCGTAATTGTTGATTGGGAACTAAACTACTCTAATTGAAACAAAGATAACCTACTCTAAAAAAAAATTAGACTATCTTAAGACATTCTGAATTGAAATGAAGATAACCTACTCTAAAAAAATTTAGACTATCTTAAGACATCATATATAATAAAGTTAGCTAGCAATTGCAACGTACAACTAAAGCACCATTTTTTTATCTATCTAATGGATAATTGTTAATTTGGTGTGACGCGCCTTCGTGACACCACTCTATAATTTAAAGTTGCTGCAATTTAGTTTCTTATCCGACGTTTTTAAAAAAAATATATCAAATGCATTAGAACATCTCTAATTAATTTTGTAATCTGAAATCAATCCATCTCATTCTATCTTGTTATACAATTAAATAGTATTATGGTTTCATAATTTAGTTGCAGGTTAATGAATATATGTTTACCCATTATAATTAATATGGTGCACCAGCCGATTGCTGATCCAGTCGATATTCCCCAATGATTAATATGGTGCACCCGCAGATCCAATAGATATCCCCAATAATGGGAATGGAACTCTATACCCAGAAAACCTATTCTCGAAGAAAAGGAACCCTAAACCCTTTATGCCCAGAAAACCTATTCTCGAAGAAAAGGAACCCTAAACCCTTTATGGGTATCAATTAAACTGATTCCATGCCCTCCAAATAAACATGCCATATCCCCTCCAAATAAACAACTATTAATTGTCTTAATTGTCTTTATATTGTTTAGCAACCCACTTGCAATCTCAAGCCTCAACCCTTTATATTCTCCCATACTAATGTAAAATATATTCTTCTAAAGCCACATGAAAAACAACACATTCTATTGGCAACATCCAACCATTACAACTGAATTAACATAAAACTAAACTTGAAAATTCTCATCATCCAAAAAAACTAACATATAGCCAATGTGGATATCAACTTACATATTCTTTGTTATACATCTTGTCATTCCTTGAAATGTTTTCGAAAATGCTAAATGCTGTCCAAAAATGGTTCATTTTTTATACATCTCCTCATAGAAGAATAAAATAATAAAATATGGTAAGAGGATGGCTAAGCCCACTTGAGGCAGTACCAACAGTTTCTCACAAAGTCCAGTGTTCTGATCACCACACTTTTCCCGACATGATTCTTCCAAAAGTGTGCTACACACATGCCTTCCTTGCTTGTCAAATGGCAGTTAAACAATCAAAGTGTTGATCGTCCTCCAAAAAGGAGTTTTGTGGATTAGAGATGGTAGGAAATAATTTTCAAATCAAAAAGAAGAAATCTAATAAAATTAAGCACAAATGAAGCACTGATTCTCATTCTGCACAATATCACGTGGACACCATGAATTATATTACCGAATGGGAGTTGCTAGCTTGTGGTCCGAATAGGATTTGACCTCATTTGAGGTCCTTCATAAGTTGTCCAAGCAATTATCATAGACTTGATCGAATGAAAGAGAGCCAAGCAATTACCTATCAGTATCCACATGGGAATTTACTACACATCCATAGTGAAGTAACGAAGATCCCAAAGCCAAGGGTCATAATTTTCTCCACTGATTGCAGAAAGTTCATTTCTTTGGCAAGCCTAATCAAAATCCCTCTTGTGGTTCTCCTATCTCTGGTCCAACGACCCTTCTTTGGCTGGTAATCAATTTATGGATATGCATAATCTGCAAATAACTAAAATGGAGGTTAATCAAGACAAAAGGGAGGAAAATGACCACAAAAAATGTACCGCTTTCTCAACGGTAAAAGATCAAATTCTATCTTATTTCCTATTAAAAAGAAAAACAGCTACGTCCTGGCAATTGATTAAGATCAAAGTACCTTAGTCCGACCATAAGTATGGGCCCATGGAGACATGGATTTTTCTGTAAGTGTAAATATGCTAGTTATCCCTCAAATTCAAATTTAAAATGAATAGGGTGAGTCAGCTTCCACTAACTCAAATTCAAAATGGGGTGGCAATAACCAGTGGGGGGGAAACATCCAAAACATATAAAAATAATGGGCTGCAAATGGGCTGCAAACTGGTCTGGTTAAATGTTCAAGCCCAAACTCTAGTCACATAAATATGCTCTTTGAAAGCTTTAAACAAAAGAAAGCTCAGAAAGCTATTGCTGCTACACCTATTCCTGGAAATCTGACAGAGGAAGGAGAAATTCTTGGGGACTACAACACATCTACCTCTCATTCAAGAGAACTAGTAGTATACAACAATGGGCTGGAAGGACACATAAATCAGGATTGCAACTATTCAGCACATGGAGATTATTTCAAATACAGTGGAATTACTTATGGATGCTAGCAAGAACTTGGGCACAATGGCTGAAGGTAATGAGTCTCAAATGCAAAAAAAATCTTTGCTAATATCATAGAAAGGCATGAGAAGAGAATCAGCCAAAATGAGTGTGAAGGTTCAAATAGTGCAGAGTTGAACAATTCTGGGAATAGAGTAGTTTCCAATGTATCCTAAAATTATTATATGGAATGCTAGGGGTTTGAATGCTGTGGAAAAGTTAGACAGCCTAAAAGATTTGATTAGGGAGCAAAAACCTACAGTGGTGTGTTTACAAGAGACAAAGATGATGAAGATAACTGACTGGCTAATATCACACATATGGGGAAATAAGAACCACAAGTGGAGAATGATTCCCTCTCAAGGGCTTGGCAGAGGAATGGCAACCATTTGGGATGATGATCTGTTGGAATGTGTGGATGAAGAATTCTCAGCTAATACCTTGAGTCAAAGATTTATAAACAAAGTGGATGGCTTTGAATGGACACTCACTAATGTTTATTCTCCCTACAACATTGAAGAAAGAAGAGAGTTTTGGATGGAGTTAGACTCTCTTACTGGTTGGGCTTCAGCAGCATGGGTGATTGCAGGAGATTTCAATGCTGTAAGAAGATGTTGGGAGAGAAATAAACCAGGAGGCTCAAAACTAGGGAAACAACTGTTCAATGAATTTGTGCAAGAGCAAGAATTAATAGACTTACCTACAGGTGGAGGATTATACACATGGACTAACATGCAAGAAGACCCAATTTTATGCAGGATTGACATAATAATAGTTTCCCCTGATTTTGAAGCTAAGTACAAAAATGCTGCCCAAACCCTCCTGGCAAGAACTGTATCTGATCATTCACCAGTCATGCTCTCCACTGGTAATGTTCAAAGGCATAACCCTCCATTTAGATTGGAAATTTTTTGGCTGCACAACAAAAGCTTTCTAGAAAATTTAACTATTTGGTGGGCTGTTATGGAGTATTCAGGTACACCTAGTTTAGTCTTTGCAAAAAAAACTGCAGAATCTTAAATTTTTTTATCAAAGCTTGGAGTAGAGAGCAGTATGGCAAAGATGCTATCCTCAAGAAGGAGTTAACCTCAAAAATTGATGAAGCAAACAAGAAGGAAGAAGAGAGAAACCTTACAAGTGAAGAATTCAGTGAGAGAGTGCAATGGAGAATGAAGCTAAAGCAACTTAAATTGAATCTTCACATAAAATGGCTTTCAAGAGCAAAAGCCAAGTATCTTAAAGAGGGTGAGAGCAACACAAGATATCTTCATCATCTAGCTAATGGTAGAAGAAGAAAAAACACTATTCACAAGCTAACCATTGATGGAAAAGACAACTTCAACCAAAGGGATATTAAGGACTCCTTCAATGAATACTTCTCTAACTTATTCAAAGAAACAGATCCCTGGAGGCCACAACTAGATGAGTCTGAATTCAAAAAAATTTCAGAGGAGCAGAAAAAATGGATGGAAAGAGAGATCACAGAAGATGAAGTTTGGGGAGTAATAAAGAGTTGTGGAAATCTAAAGTCTCCAGGCCCAGATGGCTTTCCTATGGAGTTCTACAAAGTGGCTTGGCCTATTATCAAGAAAGATTTCATGGAGGTAATAAAGGAATTTCAAGAAAAGGAGAACTTGGACTGGAGAATAAACTGCTCCTTCATTAGTCTCATACCCAAAAGAGATATATCAAGCTGCCCCCAACACTTCAGACCAATATCTCTGGTAAGCAGTGTATACAAAATTCTCTCCAAAGTGTTGGCTATCAGATTCAAAACAGTTTTCCCTCAGCTGATATCTGAACACCAAGGTGCTTTCATTAAAGGAAAGCAAATACAAGATGGTATACTGATTGCTGGAGAGCTGTTGGATTCTAGACTTAAATCAGGTATACCTGGAATCTTATGTAAGCTCGACATTGAGAAAGCTTTTGACAATGTTAGCTGGCATTGTATAGATAGAGTGTTAGCTTATTCAGGCTTTGGAAGAAAATGGAGAAGATGGATTTACTGATGTCTTTCAAGTGCTCAATCATCTATCCTAGTGAATGGAAGCTCCTCAACAAGATTCCAAAATCAAAAAGGACTAAGGCAGGGTGATTCTCTCTCACCCTTCTTATTTATATTAGTTGTTGAGATCCTAACAAAGCTACTGAATAAGGCAGAAGAAATCAATATGCTATCTGGATTCAGCATTAACTCCACTCTCAATGTATCTCATCTGCAATTTGCAGATGACACACTAATTTTCCTTGATGCAACTGAGGAAACAATGGAGAATTTAGTAATATTACTACAAGTATGTGAAGCAATAACAGGGTTAAGGGTGAACCTAGACAAGAGTACTATTATCAGTTTGGGTGCTGACTCTAAAGTTAAAGATTTTGCTAGGATTCTTAACTGTAAAATTGAGAAACTTCCCTTCAAGTATTTGGGAATGCCAATAGGAGCATCATGGAAGCAAAGCTCAATTTGGAACTCAATTACAGACAAGTTCAAGAAGAAACTAGCTTTGTGGAGAAGAAGATTCCTTACTAAGGCTCAGAAAATAACACTTATATACTCAGCTCTTGCTAGCCTCCCTGTGTACTTTATGTCACTACTGCAACTACCATCTGAAGTGGAGAAGATATTCATCAATCACATGAGAGACTTCTTGTGGGGCTCATGTGATGAAAAGAGGAAAATTGCTTGGGTAGGATGGGATAAATTGAGCAAGCCCAAGAAATTAGGTGGTGTTGGTCTGAGATGTCTAAGAGACACCAATAAGGCACTGCTAAATAAATGGAATTTGAGATATGCTAATGAAAAAGAAGCACTGTGGAGAAAGATAGTGCAGCTAAAAACTAAGTCTGACATTCAAGATGTATGGCCTAATGAATATGAAGAACCTTTTGGGAATGGGTTTTGGAAAGGAATTCAGGCAGAAAAATCACTCCTCCAGCAAAACTCACACATCAGAATAGCAAATGGGCAAGGTGCAAAATTCTGGAAGGACAAATGGTGGGACTCAACAGCTTTCTACCTATCTCATAAACATGCTTTCAAACTAGTGGTTAACAAGGATGCAAAAGTGGCTGAGCTAATACAAAATGAAAGGTGGTATGTGCAACTTCTAAGCGCTCCCAACAGAGTGGAAGAAGATGAATTAAAAGATTTGCTCAACTCCCTTGGTACTCCTCCAACACTTATGTAGGTGAAGATGTTCTAACCTGCATCACCAACTCAAAATATACATCAAAGGATGGCTATGAGTGGTGGATGAAATCTCAGAATCCAGTAATGGGGGATTCCAGCTACATCTGGCACAAGTATGCTCCTATGAAAATCCAATTCTTTGCTTATTTGATATCTAGAAACACTATTTCCACTGTAGACAACTTAAACAAACGGGGGTGCAACATCTCATAGATCAATTGCAGTCTTTGCAGCTCTGCAGTGGAAGATGTGAATCACCTGCTACTATATTGCCCTTTCTCTAGACAAATTTGGGATTATTTCACAAGTAGAATGCACCCTACATGGACTCACCAGTATTGCATCAAGGAACAACTGCAACAATGGACAACTTTCAAAGGTAAAAAATTGGCAAAGAAGATCTGGCCATTGCTGCCATTTGCTATAACTTGGGCGATTTGGAAGGAGAGGAACCTAAGAGTGATGGCAAAGAAAAGGAGAAGGAATTGTGATACTATCATTCTAGAGGTTAAGAGGCTAATTTTCCAATGGTGTTCAACACATAATTGGCTTCCTTGTATTCGGTTTACAGACCTTATTCTAAATTGGGAAGAAGTGATGAACTTGAACCTATAACTGTGGAAAGTATCGAATTGTAACTGGGCTGGGCCTTTGGGCTGCAGTTGTAAGATTTTGATTTCTTTTCATTATTAATAAAGATCAACCTTTCTATTGTCAAAAAAAAATATATGCTAGTTATCAGAAAATAAATAATAAAAGTTACAGTATGGTAGTTGTTAGAAGCATAAAAATTAAACATAAAGGAAACCAAACAACATAATGAAACAAAATATTCAACCCAGTACTCACCAAAAAAAAGTCACAAAGAAACTTCTTTGGCAAAAGGAAATTTCCCATTTCCATCCACTCTAAGCACAATCCATACTGCTTAGTGATTGATGATATTTGAGTAGGTTCTGAGTAGCCACACCTCTAATCAGTTTTACCCAAAACAACGCCTAAATTTAAAGGTGTATGCAGTGAATAGTAATCAGACAACCAAATGAGCTTGCACAATACTTGCATAACATCACGCTGTAAACAAAAACTGCAGCAGCCTTGTCAATCCATCCTTTGTTTTGCATAAATAGTGCCCACAAAGTTGCGATCCCCTGGCAACTTATGCTAACCCCGGTAACGAAAAAAGTTCGAGAGGACAGGGTTAGTAGTAGTAGCCAGGATAAGGCAGCTCCGCTGAATACATAAACCTAAGTAAGAATGGTTTCTTGCAATTGGACTCGATCGCAGCTTAAATCTGTAAACAATCAGAAAATAAAAATGTCGTCAGCCGAATGCGCATTTTTAGATATCATAAATGTTTCCAGACAATATGGCGATCCAAAAATGCCCCATCTTGTCAAATACCTGTTGGATATCATACATGATATGTACATCTATATTAAGCACGGGTGCAGTGCTGACAATCACATTTTTTCTTTATTTTTTTCATCTGCTTCTTTCGAGTTCCTAATACTACCGCATCAGTCGATGGATTGTAGGTCTGCTTACTAAAAAAAATCATTGGCCGATTATAAATACCTCCCAATCTAACCCGCTCAAAAAAGAAACAGTAGCAAAACCATCAAACGTTTGCAAAAGGAGATGAAGGCCAAGAAAACTGCTACCATGGAAGATCTGATTTTCCTGTTACTCTTGAAGACAGTGCTGGAGCACCGAATACCTGCATTTGCAAAGTAGTAGAAAGGGGCGAATTAGTCTACAATAATAATGCACTTGTATATATCAATAATGAAAACTTGACTAACAATGCAATTTGCAAAAGATAGGCAGTGGCAACTATTGGCAGGGATTACTAATCGAACAATCTTGTACAGTCTCTCAGGTCAACACTCTCTCGAGATAAAACAAATCTTTTAACCTTTATTTTCTAAAGGCCTAATGCAAAGAGCCATACTGCTGAACAAATAGATGCGCAAATCGCAGAACGATGCGATTCAGTTACAAATGGAACCAAACAAATTTGCTTTAAATCTTAGAATTGATGAAAATTGCTCAATAAAAATAATAGAATAGTAAAATCTGGAATTGATAGCTTGCTCAATTTTTATATGTCACGATATCAATCAATCAGTAATGCGCGATCAATTCCTGCAAGTAAAAACAAAAATGTCGTTACTAAAAGCAAAGAGAATACAACTATCATTGCACAATCAATGATTTGAACACGAATCAAAGAGCGTAAAAAACCAAGTTGGAATATGGTAGGGTTTATAGAATTGGATTTTGTTATATATACTTTTCACCAAAAATCGTTCCTGCAAAATAAGCCAACCCAAAAATATTAGAACAAAATCAACAAAAAAAAAAAAACTCAAAAATATTTAGAACAAAATCAACAAAGAACAATCAGAACAAACATATGCGATGAATAAGCCAACAAAACCGTAGAACAAAAATGCAACGTGCAAACAATGGTTCCACACAAAAATTCAAAGCTTTATATAGAATCAACTTAATGTCTCAAAATCCATATAATCTATGTATTTTTGGAAAACGATATTATTTTGGGATGATTTCACATAGTATCGTTCTCTAAAAGATATTGAACATCTTATATGCCCATATCTATTTATATTGATATCTTTTCTTATTCTCGTTAAATATTCTTCCTTAACTCAATTTCGAAAAATTAGGATATTTTTCCATATTTATTTTACTCAACGTTAATTATTTTTCTATTTTTTTTTTATGGAATGAAAAAAGAAATACATCAACGGTCATAGTGTCACAAAAAATTTGACGGCACCAGATTTTAAAAAACTCATGTAAGCGAGGCGTAAGTAAATATTTATATTAATCGACCAATCAGACGTAGCTATTCTGTCACACCCCCAACACAAAAGAGGGTTAGAGACCACATAGTAGGGGGTGAACACTACCTAGGGACATGCACCTTGAGATGAAATTATGCTCCTCGAGATCCGCCTAAATTCAACGGCCACGAAATGTAAGGAGATAAGGAATGTCTAAGCCAATAGAAATCCATGGTTATGTTCACCGGCCAATAGGAATGTAGGTTAAAACAACTTTTAATATGGATTGAGAGATGATATTGAGTGTTTAGGTAGTTTTTTTTTTTTTTTGATGTAAAAGGTTCGGATTTTATTAAAAAGAAAAAGTTGTTACAACATAGGCCAAAGGCCCAAACCCCAAATACAGCCCATTACATGTTTTTTTGTTATTCAGTTAACTACAATCGATGATTGCATCCCAACTCACCAGAATATCCCTGAACGTATGGTATTTAAACCAGTTAGGAATTGAGCCCCATTGATATATCCTGCGTTTGATCTCAATTATCACCTCATCTTTATCTCTTCCCCTTTTCTTCGCCATTACTCTTCGGTTCCTCTCTCCCCATATAGACCAAACAACTGCAAAAGGTAAGATAGGCCATATCTTCTTATTCAGATTCCTACCTCTTGAGTTTGTCCACTTTTCAAATTGGTCTTCCACCCTTGCTTTGTGTGTCCAATTTACATCCATTGAGTTTGTGAAGTAGTTCCATATCTCCTTAGAATAGGTGCAGTTGAGAAGGATGTGATCTACAGATTCATCTACTGTATTACAAAAGCTACAGGTTGTTGTTGGGATTTCAGACCCCCTCCTTATGAGATTATCCACTGTAGGAACAACGTTTTGACATGCCAACCAGACAAAAATTTGTGCTTTTGGAGGCACATGCTTTTTCCAAACATAGTCGAAATTTGGGGGCGTTGGATGTAGCTGTTTCATAATGCAATGGTACCCATCTCTGACAGTATATGCGGGAGCCGGGATGAAAGCAATGGAATCTGGTGAAGAGTTGAGTGTTGGTGGAAAGCCAATGAAGGATATCAAGTTGGAGAATTGTGTGATTACCTCTGTAGATGCATTCCTCCTGAGTTTTATTCTCCATCTTCCATTATGTACCAGATCCCTGACAGATGCTTTCTTGTTGATGGCTGCCTTGTAAGCCAGCTTGTATGATTTGCATAGTGGAGTGTGGCTTGCCCAAGCATCAAGCCAAAATTTCACATGCATACCTGACCCTAATGAGATGGTAGAGTTGGCATGAATTGTGTCAGTCTCTTTTTGAATTCCTTTCCACAAACCTCTTCCTTGTGGGAGTTGGAATGCATTAGGGCTTAGGTCATCAACATGAGAGTCTGCCTTGAGTTGGATTATTCTTCTCCATAAGGCTTCTTTTTCAACTGTATATCTCCAATTCCACTTTGTAAGTAGAGCTCTGTTAGTTGTTTTTAGGTGTCTCACTCCAAGCCCTCCCATTTTTCTGGGTCTACTAATTTTCTCTAGAGCTACCCAGCAAATTTTCTTCTTGTCTGAACTATCTCCCCATAAGAACTGTCTTATAGCTGTCTCCATCTTCTTTTCAACTTCAGAAGGTATAGGTATAAGAGACATAAAGTATATTGGAAGACTTGCAAGAGCACTATTTATTAGTACCAGTCTTTGTGCTTTAGATAAGAATCTCCTCTTCCATCTTGCTATCTTCTTTTTGAACTTGTCTAAGATTGGATCCCAAATAGAAATTTGTTTTGGTGTAGCTCCTAATGGCATACCAAGATACTTGACATGCAGGGATTCCACTTTGCAGTGCATTATATCTGCAATTGCATCTATCTTCTCTTCAGCACCAATGCTTATTACCGTGCTCTTTTCCAAGTTAACCTTGAGGCCTGTGATGGCTTCGTATATGTGTAGAATGTGTACTAAATTCTCTGCCATCTCTTCAGTAGCATCAAGGAAAATCAATGTGTCATCAGCAAATTGAAGATGAGTCACATTGATTTGAGATTTGATGTTAATACCATAAATCATATTTAGAGTTTCACCTTTCTTCAGCAATTTTGTAAGTATTTCAGCCACAAGAATGAACAAGAAGGGTGATAATGAGTCCCCTTGTCTTAGTCCTTTTCCATGCTTGAATTTCCTTGTGATGCTCCCATTGACCAGTATTGAAGATTGAGCTGATGAAACACACCAATATATCCATCTCCTCCACTTTTCTCCAAATCCATGACCTTCAAGCAAGGAGTCTAAACAGTGCCAGTTAATGTTATCAAAGGCTTTCTCAATATCAAGCTTGCACAGAAATCCAGGTTCATGTGATTTGAGTCTTGAATCTATGAGTTCGCTTGCGATTAGAATTCCATCTTGAATCTGCTTCCCTTTGATAAATGCTCCTTGATGCTCTGAAATAAGTTGGGGTAGTACCACCTTGAGTCTGTTTGCAAGAATCTTGGAGATTATCTTATATATGCCACCCACCAAACTTATTGGCCTAAATTGATTTGGTCTATTAGATTCTTCTCTCTTAGGAATCAGAGTAATAAACGCACAGTTAACTCTCCAATCCAATTTTTCTTGTTCTTGGAATTCTTGAACCATTGCCATTATATCAGTCTTCAAAATAGGCCATGCACATTTGAAGAACTCCATGGGAAAGCCATCAGGCCCAGGAGACTTGTTTTTTCCACATTGCTTGATGTTTAACAATACTTCTTCTTCATTTATAGGTCTCTCTAGCCATTCTCTCTGTTCATTGCTTATTTTGGGGAAGTCAGATGAATCCAGCTGAGGTCTCCAAGCATGGCTTTCCTGAAATAAAGTTGAGAAGTATTCACTGAATTCTTCTTTTATATCTTGTTGGTTGAAGTTATCACATCCCTTAATCACCAACTTTTGTATAGTGTTTCTTCTCTTCTTCCCATTTGCAATTTGATGTAAATATTTGGTGTTGCTTTCTCCCTCTTTCAGCCCTTTTGTTTTAGCTCTACACTGCCATTTCCTATGCTCATCATATCTGATTTTCTTAAGATCAGTCTTCCATTGTGCTCTGTCAGAGAACTCGGTAATAGATAATTTGGTGTGCTCTTCTTTCAAGTTTATGTTGTGTACCTTCTCGCTGAGTTCTAATTTCTTCTTGGTTATCTGCCCATACTGCTCTCTACTCCATTTCTTTAGAAAAAACTTTAAGTTTTGGAGCTTCCTGGCAAGAATATAACTTGGGGTACCAGTAAAATGCATTGAGCTCCACCATATTTCCAGGTTAGGCATAAAAGTATTATTGTATAGCCAATATATTTCAAATCTGAAGGGTGGGTTTACTGACATAATATTACCTGTAGTGAGAATTAGTGGTGAATGGTCACTGTTTTCTCTAGAGAGAAGGGTTTGGGTTAGGGCTGTCAACGGGTCGGTTCCGGGTCGGTTATCACTGGATCCGGAACCGGAACCAATTATTTTAGTCGGTTCCGGTTCCTAGCGGTTCCGGGTAACGGTTCTAGTTTTAGGGATCCGGAACCAGAACCGATAATTTACCCGGTTCCGGTTCGGTTCCGGTTCCTAATCGG